>CAUYON010019035.1:0-18047 GCA_963573935.1 Arctocebus calabarensis
CCAGCTACTAGGGAGGCTGAGGCAAGAGAATCGCTTAAGCCCAAGAGCTGGAGGTTGCTGTGAGCAGTGTGACGCCACGGCACTCTACCCAGGGCGATAAAGTGAGACTCTGTCTCTACAAAAAAAAAAAAAATAAATAAATAAATTCTAATTATGAGTATGTTTATTAAAAAAGAAAATACATTAGAAAAATAAAAAAACCTCAAGAGATGAATGAAACAAAGGACTAGATAAGCTGAAGGCATAAGGAAGACACTCAGGATGTAATCCAAAGAAATGAAAAGATGGAAAATACAAGCAAGAGATGGAACTGTAAGAAAACAAAGAGAATAGATAAGAGTAGATAACAGTACTTCCACAAAATTCTCTGTATCACTTAAAGTAATGGACTTTTTTTTTCCACAAGAGAAGAAAAGATGTCATCAATATTTAAGAAATTTAGATATTGAAATGGAGAATAGGTTTTCTACCTCTCTTTTTAATAGCTCTTCTGAAAATAAGGAAGTCAACTGATTTGGACTGTCCTGAGCTGTGGAGATGCCCAGGGATTTGTTTTTTGCTTCTCTCTGTAGAGTCCTTCAGGCTTCACCAGATTTTGTGTCAGCTTTCTGTTAAAAGCTCTCAGACTCTAAACTGATTAACTCAGCATAATTCAATCAGCATGCTCTGTAGAAGACAATCAAAGTGAATAAAGTTCCCAAACTCCTACTTTTTTACTTTATGGCAGGTTGGGTATATTTTAGATAACTGAATATCCATTTCCCTCAAAATTTGATGTATATATCTTGGCTATTGTGAGTTTTGCCATATTAAACATAGGAGTGCTTTCTCAACCCCCAATGCACTGATTTCATTTTCCTTGAATATATACCCCATAGTAGGATTACTGGATCATATTGTAGTTCTTTTTTTAAAGAACCTCATTACTATTTTCCATAATGGCTGCATTAATTTACATTCCCACCAATAGTGTACAAGGGGTCCCTTTTCACAAACGCTTGCTAATGCTTTTTATCATGGATATTGTAAATAAGTTGAACTCATAGAAGCAGAGAGTAAAATGGTGATTATCAGAAGCCTGTGGTGAGGGGATATAGGTCAAAGACTTAGGGTGATATAGGTCAAAGGACACAATATTTCAGTTCTATAGGAGAGGTAAACACAAGAGATCTGTTATACATCATGGGACTATAGTTAATAATAATATCTATTTGAAGATTGCTGACAAGTAGATATTATTGTTCTCATCACAAACACAAAAATAAGTTTGTTAGGCAATATGTTAAATAGCTTGATTTAGTTATTTCACAATATATACCAATATCAAAACATCATGATGTGCCCCATACCCATATTTCGTTTTCACTTAATTAAAAACTGATGTCCATATCAAGGGCTTTAAGTTTTCTACCTTAGAACATACTTTTCTAAAAGATATTAAAAAATGTGTTTGAGCCTTACAGCATATAAAAATTGTCTTCCCTACAATCTTCTCAAAGGATGTTTTGAAATCATATGCATCTTAATTATTATATTTTTCATGTTTATTTTTAGAATTTTATTCCTATTCTTTCAAAAACCATCTTATTTCCCACTAGTCCATATCCTGTATTCTCTATTTTCAACCCTTAAAGAGTCCTTATTTTATTTTTTTGAGTTAAATCAGATAATATGAAAATCTACTGAAAGCTATAAAATGATAACCCAGCATTTTCAAAATATATCCCACAATATGATAAATATGTATAATATTAATAAATATTACTTAAAAAAAAGATTACCCAGTAAGCATTAAGAACAACCAAAACTACCCATACTCTGGGAGGATGAAAATAAGAATTGTGATTGTCTGCAGAAAGGGGAGAGAGGGCAAAGGGGATGGACTGGTAAGGATTCTGGGAAAACTTTTTAGACTGATAAAATATTCTATATCTTGTTTGAGGATGTGGGCATAAGAGTGCAACATGAGACTGTGTATTTAACATTTGTATTTTCCTCAGTATAGAACTATATCTAAGAAAAAGTTAAATTGATATCTTTATCAACAGACTTCAAAAAGCTTCTGTCATGTTACAGTATATTGTCAATCTCCAGAAAGTGGATATAGCACCTTTCCTGTCCAATCCCCACCCCCTTCTTTTTCAAAGAATCCTAAAATAGTAGTATTCTATGGAAAACTCTTTCCTATTACATACATGCTCTATATTCTTTAAAAATGTTTTCCTTGAAGATTTTGGTTCTGTTGCAGTTTTTATAGAGAATTGGCAGAAAGGAATCAAACTTTTAAATAACTCCCCTTCCACACAGTCACACATGCATATAAGCACACCTCCAGATAAGATTGGATGTGTCAAAGGTAAGTAAGGAAGCATGATAGATAATCCAACATCCCAAGAGCATGAAGAGGAGGTATTTTAAGCCAGGCACAGAAAGACAAATTATTCCCTTGTACGTGGAATCTTTAAAAGTTGCTTTCATAAAAGTAGACAGCAGAATGATGGTTAACAGAGGCTGGGGTGTTGGGAGGGAGGGAATGGGGAGTTGTTGATAAAAGGGTATGAAGTATCAGACAGACAAGAGAACTATAGTCAATAATAATGTACTGGTTATTTCAAAATAACAGAGTAAATTTCAAATGTCTTACCACAAAACATGATAGTTAAGTGAAGTTACAGGTATGTTAATTAGCTTGATTTAATCATTCCATATTTTGTGTGTGTATGTGTATACACACACATATATATACATATATATGTATATATGTATATGTGTGTGTATATACACACACACACACACATATATATATATATACACACATACCAAACATCATATTGGGCTGGGTGTGGTGCCTTCTGCCTGTAATCCTAGCACTTGGGGAGGCCAATGTGGGAGGATCAATGGAGGCCAGAGTTCAAGATCAACCTGTACAACACAGTGAGACCGAATCTCTACAGAAAAGTAAAGCTGGTTGTGTATACCTATAGTCCCAGCTATGGGGGGCTGAGGGTGAAGGATTGCTTGAGCCCAGGAGTTTGAAGTTGCAATGAGCTATGATAGTGCCACTGTACTCCAGCCCAGGAAACAAAACAAGACCCTCTCTCTTAAAAAAAAAATCACATTGTACCCCATAAATGTATACAATTAGATTTTTAGAGACGTGGCCATTACCACTCAAATTCATTACTTTTTGGTAATTACTGCTAGTGTCAGAGCAATATACCTTGTTTGCACCTTATTTGCAAAATAAGCTCTATAGCTGAAATACAAAAATATGTATCTATTTCACACAGTGGCAAAAAAACGAAGTCAGATGTGTGAAATATAAATCATCTCTTGCCTTGGTTCCTAGAAGTTATTTATTGTACGTTCGTGTGTGTGTGTGTGTGGAGAGAGAGAGAGAGAGAGAGAGAGAGAGAGAGAGAGAGAGAAACTGACTTTCTCTGTTGCCTGGGTTCCAGTGCAGTGACATGAACATAGCTCATAGCTCTCCTGCAGGCTCAAACTCCAGGGCTCATGCGATCATTCTGCCTCAGTCTCCAGAGTAGTTAGGACTACAGGTGCAAGCTACCACATGCAGTTAATTTTTGGTTTTTGTAGAGATGTTACTCAGGCTTATTGCATATATATTTGACTGATAAATTGTGTGGGATGAGCTCAAGAAGAAGGCTTTGGTGTTTCACTCATATAATTCTAATGACTTGGGAGGGTGAGGTGAGAGGATCATTTGAACTCAGGAATTCAAGATCAGCCTGAGCAAGAGAGAGAGAGGGGGAGAGAGAGAGACCCCATCTCTCAAAAATCAATCAATCAATCAATCAATCAATCAATCAATCAATCAATCAATCAGTTGTGGAATGAAGAATGAAGTGAGAAAACTAGTTGTAAAATTTTTGTTATTACTCTATATGTCTTTAAAAGCATTTCCCCCCCCAAAGATTAGAGATTCACCATAGCAATTAGGTGGTAGAATTAAAATCTAAACTCCCTCTTTCTTTTCCATCAGGTTCTGGCTGTCTCTAGAATTCTTCTCACTATAAAATATATCTTCCCTCTATCTTTTAATACTTGCAATAATATGTTTCCTATTTTTGTTAAAAAGATAGAGGTAACTTATATGGTTGTATGTGGGATATGGAAGTGGAATTTCATTTCTAGTGCAACAAGGGCATTTTATTCATTTATTCATCATTTTTGAGTATTTGTCATGAGCTAGGCTTACTGTGTTTGAACCTTAGTTATCCAGAGATCTAGCGTTTTCATATCTAAAATTTACTGCTTCTAAATAAACAGCATTTTTCTCAACTATCTAATATTGTACCATTTCAACTTAACTATAGACATTAACGATATTGTGCTTTTTAATGCTTTTATGCATTTGTAGACCCTTCTCCTGTCTGGAATGACGTTTCCTTCTTTATTGATCTGATGGCATTTTATCCTTTAAATTTAACGAGAGCCCAGCCTCCTTTGTCTGGCTTAAAGCTTCTATCATGTGCTGCTACTGCCCCTAAGTTTTTCTCGTTCACAGTATTTTTCATGTTTTCCTATAAAATCCTGTGGCAGATAAACTCTAAAATACCTCCTAATTGTCCCTGAATCTGTCTTTCTAGAAGATTTTTTCTGTTGCCTTTTGTACTTGAGTATTTTGATTCAGAAAATGGCCATGCTAGAGAGGCCCAGGTGGGAAGGAATTGAGGGTGACTGTCAGACAACACTCTACAAGAAAATGGGACCTCAGTCTGACGGGCCACAAGGAACTTAATCCTGCCAACAACCACGTGAGTTTGACAGTAAGTTCTTCTCCACTTGAACTTTCAGATAATATCTCAGCCTTGGCTGACACCTTGGATTGCTGCCTTATGAGAGACCCTGAAGCAGGGGACCCAGGTAAATTACACCCAACTCCTGACTCACAAAAGCTGTTAGGTAATAAGTGTGTATGTTTTTGAGCTGTTAAGTTTGTAAGTCATTTGTTACACTGAAATTTGCTTAACAATTTGTTTATTTTACTCTCTGTTAGATTATCCCTTCTTCAGACCTGATACCCTATCTTACCATTGTATCACCAGAAGCTAACACTGTGCCTGGCATACAATAGCTGCTTAATATAATTTTTTGAACAGTATGGTAGTAAGGCAAGCTCAGTGGATTTGTAGAAAGGACATCAGCTACCACCTACTTTATAACTTTCATTTCATTCAAGTTCTGAGTCTCCGGTTTTTTTAATGTGAAAACTTATGCGAGTAGATTTTCCACTCAGCTCAAGCAATTTCTATACCTCAGTTTTTCTCCTTAAAAGTAAGTATTAATGCTATGTGTGAGACTGTGTTATATGTTAGTAGATGACATGGTCTTTAATATACGTTGATATTGTTTTTATGTCTGGTATCTTTTTAAGGCTATCGTACAAAAAGTAGTTATGGCAAGAATAGTATATTTTTGGCTTTTATAAATGATGACTATATTTAAAAGAAATCCCTAAAGGATTACATAGTGAAGACACAGAAGTTGGAATAAACTTATGAAAAATTGAAATCAGTTTTTAAAAGGGCACTTGATGACATGTAGCATGACATTTAACAGCTTTCATAGTCAAGTGGACTAAAAAACCAGATAACACAATCTGAGATAGGAATTTCTTTTTCCATATTGACAGGAAACATTTGTTTTGTTTTAGCCAGACAGTTTAAAAAAATGCTATTTATAATAGCTTTGCCAAAGTAAAAAAAAAAAAGAGAGAGAGAAGTCTCAATCATTTCTATTTTTTTAAATTTGCTATATTATCTTTTCAAATGTTTCTTCCTCCTTTCACTGAGTGTTTAACTGATAAGAAAATCATGTTTAACTACTACAAGGACTAATGGGCAAGACGTTTTTCACATTGTGGGCCAGCACAACTGGAGAAGATAATTCTTAATAAGCATAGTAGATAATTTTTGATGAAATCACTGTGTCTCTTAGTTGGAGCTACCATTCCTTCCTCTCCACCCTTTTCCTTGTGTGTTATTTCTCCAAGAGAAAAAAACTCAGGCATAGATGATACTGAATGTTTGTTATTTAAGAGGAGAGTAGATGAAGAAGTCTACTATTGCTTTTATGTAAGACTTGAGCTCTTCATCTGTCCATCTACGGACATTTTATTTCTTCTATTTTTTAATCTGTGCAAACCAACAATCCCTAAAACACTAAATGAGAAAGGAATTAACATTCCTTGTGATGTCTCAATATAATATTTTTGTATCTACCCTTAAGCGTATCCTGCCCTATTATTTCCCATCATAAAAAAGGGATAGGAAACAATGATCAAATTCACTCTTAAGTAAGGACAATAAATTAGGATAGAAGGAGCCACATTAGACAGAAAAATTCTTCCTCTCTATAGTAAGTAATAGAAGGTCTTCTGTGTAATTTCTAGCTGGGGGGATCTTTATGATAAGAAAAAAACATTTGTATGTAGTTTTGACTTAAAAGTTAAAAGAAGATGAGTCTTCCTGATCTGTCTTTTATCTCCATCATTCACAACACAATGTTAGCTATAAAAAATTAAGGTATACTTTTATCTTATGCATAAAACCAGCAATAATAATTTCCCATGCATGCCTCCTGCAATAAAATAAATAGTTCTATGGCTCACAATATGGAAACCAAAGGAATAGTTAAGAAAGCTCAGAGCTCATTTAGGGTGATCACAAATTGTAGCAGGTAAGAATTAAATAAATGAGGTTTGAATCCTGGTTCTATCATTGACTAGTGAAGGCACGTGCCCAGCCAGCTACTTAACCTTCCTAAATTTGTCTCTTCACCTTCAAAATGCAGATTGTGAGTCTCTCATATGTAAAAATCATGAATTTAAAACAACATATGATAAATGCTCTCTGCAGGATCTGCTGAAGAATCATTAGTAAATGGAAAATAAATTAGCCTGGTCCTGTATAGTCAGATAAGGAAAATGAGGCTAGAAGTTAAGGTTTGCCTAGGGTCATGTGTTTAATTAGAGAATCTGTGATGGAGCTAAAGGAATTTCTTCCATAAACTTCAAATTTAGTTATACAAATATTCTTTTATTTAATTCCTATAGGATTTGTTTAAGGAAAGTAGATGTTTTCCCTTATTATTCAGGGAGCAAAGAAAGGACAGAGAGGAAATTTGTTTGTGTAAGGATGTGGGACCGATTTCAATGGAAAGTTGAAACCAACACAATTAGAGCAATCAACCCTCCTTGCCCAGTAGCTTTCCAGTCTAATGTAAACTTTTGTCCCCTGGATGTACTATGTATATTACAGAGAGATATGTATCGAATGGGTTCAGTGAAGATACCAAAAAAGTTGGTGAAACCATTAACGTGAAAGCAAAATAACACAGATCTTCCTACTTTATTTGAATGTGGCAGAAAGACACCCAAGTGACAAGACCCACAATATGACTCAAATTCCAAGAAGGAGTATTATTAAACATTTGTGAATTGTGGCAAAATGTTTCCATTTTGGGATTCTGATGACATTAGATTCCAGGAGCTGATGTGACATTTTGAAGCTCAAGGAGCTTGCAGCAAGCAGAGATGAAAGATTTTCTCATTATTAAATGTTTTGATTTTTAATTTCCCCCAAGCATAGATTTAACTTTAAAATATTAATCCTCTATTGTTTCCTCACATGGGAAATATTTGATGACTGGAGCACTTGGGGAACCATCCAGCCCTGAACCTCATGAAAGCTCCAGGTTAGAGCTTAGAAATTCCCACAGTGTCTGAAGTCTCTGTGATTTCATCAGGATCCAGGATATGATACCTACAAGTTGCTTCCAGCAGATTCTAGTTTATATCTAGCATTTCTGATCAACAGCTAAAATATGTCAGCCTGTCTCAAGACTTAATTCAACAAACATTTTTTGAGGGTCTGTCTCCATCACTGTTTACAGAAAAAGATACTACGTAAGCCCCTGAGAGAGATGTGCATATAAAAATCAAAAATTTTTTTAGACAAGGTCTTGTTGGTTCTGTCCAGACTGGCTTTGAACTCCTGGGCTCAAGCAATCTTCTTGCCTCAGCTTCTTAGTTAGCTGGAATTAGATGCATTCATCACTGTGCCCAGCAAAAAGGCAATATTTTTTTGTAGCATAAGTGGCAACATGTTGATGGTTCTTTTCCTGTTGCACTGAAATTGGTGTGTAAGGTGAAAACAGATGAAAAGAGAAAATTGGTAAATCTAAGAAGAATTAGCAATTGTTTCGCTCACCTCATATCCCAACGTAGACTTACTAAGAGGCCCCAGAAGAACCAGCCCTGTGACAACCGAACATATTGCTCTCCCTCCCCTCCATATTCATCTGAGAAAGGACTAAAAGATGGGAGAAAGGTAGAGACTGAGAAAATCTTCCTGTAGAGGAGTCCGTGATCATAGTGAGAAGCTTCCTGGGAGAGGGAAGAAGAGGGTGGATGCCCTCCTCGCTGTAAAGCCAAGTGAAAGTCTGAGGGCAGAGAGGTTGGGAAACTCTCATGAAAGTTGAGAATGCCTGTAAGAATGGGAGGCTGGCACCTGTTCCCTGGCCTTCTAGTCTGAGAAACAGCAATGCTGAAAGGGATGAAGGAGCATGGAGCAGCTCACATCTCTACTTTTGGAGGGGCTGAGGATATGTGAGTTTCCTGGGAGTCAGGTGGACTTCAGAGAAGGTAGCTAGGCCGAAATTCTCAGGAGAGGGTAAGAAGCTGCAGGTAAACCCTGGTGTATGATGAAGGGTAAAAGTTTTTGCTTTAAGGAAGACTGTAGTTGAGAAGCACATTCCTTCCCTTTACTCCCCCCAGCATTATCTACAGAACTCACACTTATGTTCCATGAGAATGATGGGACCAGGGCTGGATGCCCCTGTTTGAAAACGTGATAGCTAGTTGGTATTGCTCAATAAAGTTGCTTCAGTCAATGGAAAAAGCATTTCAACTATATCAGGTTAAGTAAAAGAAAAAAAATTCTAGTCCATTTCTTCTTCCTCCTCATACTTCGAAGTACTTGAGGGGCTAGGTCTCCACAGAGGGAACTAGTAAGAGATGTCAGCAATGTTCACAGCAAATTACTGAGCTGGGAGCAGAAATGAAAGAGCAGACTACAAATTCTGCTGTTGGTGGGAGGGTAGAAAGATTTGCTCTGGATTTGAGGTTAAAGTTTTAAATTGGATTGAGCCTTTACTTGCTAAAAGAGACCAGGAAGCTGCAGAATCTACCCAAGATATCATTAAAGGACAACAAAAGATGGTTAATAAAGAGTCTAAAAGGATGGGAGAAAAATGCCATTCGTTCAACAAACAGTAGTTTAAAGCTGAAGTTGTGCCTGACATTGTTCCAGGCCTTGGGGAAACAGCAAACAGGGAACAGAACAAAAATCCATTCTCTTGAAAGTTAACATTCAAGAGAGGAAAGACCAGAAATAACAGCAAGCAGCAGTATAGGTGCAGGCTGGATTTTATCTTACCATATCTTTTTATGATGGGTGAATGTGCTTATAAATTCTGCTTTAGTCCCATGGATAGACTCAGCTCTGAGTCTGCTGCTATATACAGTGAGGATCTGGGAAATAGGGGTAGGCCTTTTGGTTTGGAACTCCTTCCCAACTTCCAAATCAATGAACGGTGATGGATCATCCAGGTGTGTCGCAGATTATGGTAGGAGTTTATAAAATTGAAGCAGGACCTAACTTGATGGCACTCATAGCTGAGTTAAACAAGAATGGCATGGGTTGAACAACAACTTATGCTAATTATTTTTTTTTCAATGCACAGAGAAATTTAAAAAATATTTCAGATTAAAAAAAGTCTTCCTTAAAAACAAAACCTGGCTTCAGTAAGGGATTCACATCTCTCTTTGAGAAAAAAATGTTACCATCTTCATCACTTTTTAAAAAAACTTGTTTCCACTATTGTTTCCTCTAGATTTCTCATGATTTCACAAGTCAACAAAGGGGAAAAATAATGAGAATTGTTGGAAAGTAAGATTTCAAGGTCGAAGAGTCAGACATCAACTTGCACTGGGATTTGGTAAATTTATATGGCTTATTGAAGTGAGAAGACAAGAAAAACACTGCCATTACCACTTTGATCAGATTTTCTTTTTAAACTCCCACCCTAAACTGATATTTGCTTGAACTTTGGAGCCCAAAGGAGCAGGAAACCAAAATACTTCTGAGGAACCTAGAGCAAACAGCATAGGGATGTGAGCCGTGTCTCCTGACATGTGTTGTGACTGAGGAAACTAACACCCCGAGGATCTTGGGAGGGAGACTTTGTGTGTGGTGCACCCATTAGAGAAAGTGAGGAGTGGGCTCCCATACATGCTGACTCTGATAGGAATACTTATTTGTTCTGTGTAAAAATTTTCATTATTCTCAGGATTCGTGATCAAATATCTGGAGTCCTGTTACATCTGGATTTGGCCGAGTGGATTGACCTACCTAGAGTGAAAACATGGGAAAGCTGAAAGAGTGCATCTGAGAGGGGATATGATTTTTTTTTTCTCTTCTTTGAGTTACTGAACCACAGGGCCTTGGTTACTTCCTGTCTGAGCCATCCTTCTCCTCAGAGGCCATAGACACACCCCAAAAGCAGACTTCTTAAGAAAGCCAGTGGATAGGGGCAAAATCATCTAACTTGTGAATTTCAAAGCTGAGTTGACACAATTCTTTGAAGAGAAGTCTTTGGAAAACCTCCAACTCTGAGTAAGGGACTAACTCAGAGACCTGCGCCCCCCAAGCACTCTGAAATTCTTTTACCAAAACATTTTACCCTATCTCATAATTGCTTGCTTTCTTATCTGTCTCCTTCAGGAGATTAACCTCCTTGAACTGAATAAGAACCTCACTTATTTTGCTGGTAAATGTGTCTCTACTGCTTGGGATAGTCCTGGCTCATAGTGAGCACTTAATAATTATATGTACCCTCATATGCATCTGAAATAATTATTTTCTGATTAAATGAAGGAACAAAGAGGCCCTCTGGAGCAGTAGCCAAGTTTGTGGGTGTCAACTGTTCTTGGATATGGGTCTGAGGGGAGAGTTGTCCTTCCTGTGGAGACTGTGGAGGGTGCCATGAACACCTTGCAGAAGTCAGGATGCCTAATTATATGCTGGGTACAAGTGCACAGCTCAGACCAATGGCCTCTAAGTCATGATCTTTGTTTAGGAGAGGTGGTTGCTGGCTATTTTTAGACTCAGTTAAATTTTGTTGTGATGCACAACATACATGTATGGATCAGATCTGAGTAAACATAGATGAAGAGAATGCATATCTGAAATTTATGGAACTACTTAAAGATAAAAAAGCAAATACCAGTGTTGTTAAGAACCTAATGTCACTGACCAGGTAGTGTCAAAAATGGAACTCTATCTGGCTCTCAAGTTCAGTGCTCTTTACAATTTGCCATTGACTCATAAGCCCTTTGTTTATATGGGAGAACATATAAAATATTACCAGTTAGCACAATGATATCTATAAATTATTCTAATAATTTAAAATCACTTAGTTTTTGTAGTCTATAATTATCTCCAAAGCAGTTCTGTATCTACCTTGATGGACACCTATAATGTGCACTAAAAGCTTTTAAATTGCTTCCTTAAATTTTCAATAGTTATACATTTGTTGGACATTTAAAAATCAAGTCAAAAGTGTGCAGATCAAAAGTATAGGTACTATTCACCTAACCTTCTCTGTTCTTACCATTTCCCAGGGGATTACCACCATTTGGTCCTTTATATATTCCTCTATGCACATATCCATTTATACACACATATGTATATATACATGTATTTAGCTTTTTTAATAATAAAAAATGTGATCATTATTATGGGTTAAATTTTGTCCCCCCAAAACTTCTATTTTGAAGTCCTAACCCTGTAACTTGGCATGTAAACCTATGTAGAAATAAGGCTGTTAGGGGTGGCGCCTGTGGCTCAAGGAGTAGGGCACTGGCCCCATATGCCGTGAGTGACAGGTTCAAACCCAGTCCCAGACAAAAAACTGAAAAAAAAAAAGAAAAAAAAGGGAAGAAAAGAAAGAAAGAAGGCTGTTGCAGATGTTATGTTAGTTATGATAACGTCATATTGGAGTAGGGTGGTGTCCAATATGATTGGTGTCCTTATAAAAAGAGGAAATCTGGGGACAGACATAAACGTGTAAGCAGAGGGAATTTTCTGTGCAGATGAAGACAGAGATTGGGGTAATGCATTATCTCCCAGCCAAGCAAAGATTGCCAGCAAACCGTCAGAAGCTAGTAGAGCAGTGAGGGACACATACTTCCTCACAGCCCTCCAAAGAAACGAACTCTTTTGATGCTTTGGTCTTGGATTCCAGCCTCCAGAACTATTCTAAGTCATCCAGTTGGTGGTATTTTGTTTTACATCAGCTCTAGCAAAGGAATATAGTCTTTACTAGCATACTGTTCTGAAAATTGCTTTTCAAGTCACACATCAAGCAAATCCTTATAAGATAACACATGTGTTTATATACCATCCTTTCAATGGTGGCACAGGATTCTATACAGTAGCTATTTCTCATTTGAAGGATTTGTGTGTTTTCTTATCTTTTCACTATTACTGTCATTAGCACCATTCTTTTATTTTTTTTTAATTTCAGGTTAATATGAAAGCATAAACAACCAAATCACAATATTTGAATTTGTTAGTTAGAGTCTTTCTTATAGCTATGTCCTGCATATGGTAAAATACCCTAATGTAAACTACGAAATCCGGGTTATAATAATGTGTTAGTGTAGGTTTATCAGTTGTAACTAATATCCCAGGCTGATGGAGGATGTTGATAAAGGAAGAGGCTATGCAAGTATGGGGTTTGGGGGAATGAATGGGAAATCTCTGTTATCTTCCTCTTAATTTTGCTGTGAGCTTAACATTGCTCTAAATAAATTCTATTAAGTGGAGAAGAATAAAAAAATCTATAATATGAAAATCTTACCATCTTAACCATGTAAAAATGTACAGTTCAGCAGTGATAAATACATTCACATGGTTATGTAACCAAGCTCCAGAACTACTCTTCTTGTAAAACCCAAACACTGAACCCATTTAACAATAACTTTTTATTGTCTCTTACCTCCAGACCCTGGCATTCTACTTTCTGTCTTTATGAATTTGTCTATGCTAAGTATCTCCTACAAGTGGAATCATACAATATTTGTCTCTTTGTGACTGGTGTATTTTACTTTGCATAAAGTCTGCAAGTTTCATCCATGTTGTAGCATATGTCAGACTTTACTTCCTTTTCAAGCCTGAATAATATTTCATTGTGTTTATACACCCTGCTTTGTTTATCAAATCCTCCCTCAATGGACAGTGGGCTGCTTCTGGCTATTGTGTGAATAATTCTGCCCTGAACATGGGTGTTCAAATGTCTTTTTGAGACCCAGCTTTTAATTCTTTGGAGAATTACAACCAGAAATGGAATTTCTGAGTCATATGGCAATTCTGTTACTAATTTTCTTAGGAACTGCCATACTGGTTTTCATAGTGGCTGTACCATTTTGCATTCCTGGTCAAGCACAGTGGCTCATGCCTATCATACCCACCTGCAGTGAATTGGGTTCAATTTTCCCCATATATTTACCAACACTTATTCTTTTCTTTTCTTTTTTCAATTTCAGATTAGTATGAGGATATAGTGTTTAATATTGTTTTTCTTTTATTAATATTACCATCTTAATGAGTGTGAGGTGGTATCTATTATGGTTTTGATTTACATTTCCCTAATGTTTGGTAATGCTGAGTAACTTTTTCATGTACTAGTTGGCCATTTGTATATATTCCTTGGAGAAATGTCTATTTATGTACAAAAATGTACATAATGTCTTTTGGACATTTTTCAATTGGATATTTTGTTGTTGTTGTCGTCATTAAGTTGTAGGAGTCCTTTATATGTTTTGGCTATTAACCTCTTATCAACTATATGATTTGCAAGAATTTTCTCCCATTCAATAGGCTACCTTTTCACTCTGTTGATTGTGTACTTTGATGTAGATAATTATTCTCATATTATAAGACACACACACACGTAAATCTTTATTAATTTATCCTCTATATGAATAGGATAGATTTTTAGGGTGGAATTATTAGTTCACCCTCCAAAAGTTGTACCAGTTTAGACTCTTACCAGCAGTGTATTCCATTCCCCCTTCTCTATTTCCTTTCCAGCATTGCATAAGAGATGCACTTTAAAAAAGTTGACATAGACATTAAAAAAACAATTTTATACATTGCCACTTTGTTCTGTAAACAGTAAAAGCCTGTTACTGCAGTTAGCTATTAAACAAATTTGTGTCAAATCATATTCTCTGGAACTTGACACATAAATAAAAACTTCTAACTCAGAAATGGACTCTGCCTCCAGCCTTAGAGTAAAAGCTTTAACTTTATTTTTGCTAAAAGCTCTCTAATTAGTTCTTTTACCTCAAGCGGTTTACTTTAATGAATGGTGCCATTTTATAAATTGAGTAAATGAATCCACTCCAATTCATAGCTAGAGAATTATAGGAGAGGCCAGTCTGCCAGAACTATTCAGTGTCTGCCAAGGATGCCCCATTCCAGCCCCACTGTGTCACCATAGACTTCCAGTCTTGGGAGCGGGAAAGGCTGGCTGATGGAATAGATGTCATAGTGATGATGGGGGATGATGTCCCACTGACGGGGTGAAAGTTATATCACTACACCTGAAAAAGGAACCTGAACTAGGAGGATATTCCCTTTTATATTTAAAAAAATAATTGTGGAAAGATAATTACATATGTATTGATATTGCTTTTAGATCTTGGGATCGACAGGGGAAAATGACATGGTTTCAGTCATCACCTGTGTAAAGGCATTCTCCATGCTGACGTTAGAGAACTTAGGTATTTTCTCTTCTTTTTCTGTTGCTGCTGGAAGTTTCTGGACAGTGTACTTGTGATGTTCCGTGCTCATTTGTCCTGAGTGATTCTAGTTAGAACATAAATGTCTTGCTCTTCCCAAGGTCCTCTATTTTAATGTATTAAAAACCAGAGAGTTTAGACCTGGTGCTTCCATACAGCTTTTCTAGTGTATTGGCTCTGTTTGCTTGTAAAAATATGTTTTCAATTACACTTAAAACATTTGATTCAAACTACTTTGGGAATATCAAGATGTATTGTTTTCCTTGCCCACATCACATACGTTCTGGTTTATTGGGAACTGAAAGTGCAGTGCACTGATGTCAAATGGCCAGTGATAGAACAGAGTCTTGGGAGGAAGGTGAAGGATGATCAGAAACTATAAATAATAGAAGAGCAACAGAAATTGAGTGCTTATTCTGGGTTTATTGTGAGCATGACAGATTACGGGCATAACCATAAACGACAAAAATATACGTAAAACACAGAGGAAAAAAATGAGACTGCTTGGAACAAAAGATCAAAACAGGAAATGTTGGTTTGAGGTGCACCTCTTATCTTCATACAGAACTTTCTAGAAGCTTTTGTCAGTCAGCCATGTCTAATTACTTTTCTTTGAAAATAATGAAAAATTGGAAAGGGTTTTGAAACCACAATCTCAGTAGAGCTAAAGTAAACATTTTTGTTTTTCTCAGAGGAGTAATTGCTTACAACGAATTAATATCTATTAATGTTAATATTATTAGGTCTTGGACAAGGGAATATTGTTTCATTGAAGCTGGTTAAATATTCATCTGCCCAGACCAAATGAACAGATGGATTCTACTGCATTGTGCCCCAAAGGGGAAAACGTTGTGCCCCAAAAAGAGAAGTGGCGTTTGTGACTAAAGTGCCTTGAAAACACCCCCTTGCCCACATGCATATGATCCTTGTTGAACTTCTAAGGGCCAACCTCAACATTAGTTCACCATAGATGAACCAGGGCAAGGGTGACCTCTATTCAGGAGTCAAATACCACACATGGAGCAGCTAGGAACTCTTGGTACTGAGCTAACCACCACCAGGGAAGAGTATCTGCTTCTTCCTCTTGCTTTACCCACTCAGGTTGTAGCCTTAGGACCTTAGTATGATAAGAATGACCTGGAAGGCAGATTGGAAATGCAGATTTCTGACATCAGCCCAGGAGATTCTGATTCACTGGGGATAGTTGGGGATGAGGAATCATAAGGCAGGTCGCCCTTGGACCACATTTTCAAATGCTCTGGGAAGCTTTGCCCAGGATGAGAACACAAGAAAACGGCTGAGTGTTGTGATTACTAGTTTTGCTTCCTTTTATTAAGGGTATGTCATAGCCATTATCCTCCTGCCTTACACTGTTGGTTGCTAAAGATTTCTTGATTTCTGCTTTGACTATACTTGGGGCCACTCACTTTTCCTAGAGCCCTGATTAACCTTTGTATCTGCTGCTTTGACTCTGATGCCCATGCTTCTCTGATCACTCATTATCCTACCTTCATTCTTCCACTTCACCAATATTAAGTATCTGCACTTGACTTCAGGCTCTGTGCTGGAGTCACACTGCTTGACAAGAATGGAGTTTATAGGCTAGTGGAGGGTGAGGGGGACAATTAAACAGAAATAGTGAGAGTATTAGATACGAAAGCAGTGATTTTTGAACTAGTATGCCTCAGCATGTGAGAAGATCTTAGTTATGCCATGAAAAATTTTTTTTATTAAGTCAAATACACATAGATCATGAATACATTTATGCATACATGGGGTGCAATGTGTTTTTTTTTAAATACAATCAACATAGCTTTTGTCTCATTACTTGATTATTACATTAAGATGTTTATGTTCTACACTTGACAGATTTGACTTGTGCCCTTTCAACATGCTCCATAGGTGTGAACATTTTTAAAGATAATTAATTAAATTATTTTCAAAAGTTCACAGCACAGGGTGGCACCTGTGGCTCAGTGAGTAGGGCGCTTGCCCCATATACCGAGGGTGGTGGGTTTGAACTCAGGCCAAACTGCTACAAAAAAATAGCCGGGAGTTGTGGCGGTGCCTGTAGTCCCAGCTACATGGCACTCTCCCGAGGGTGACAAAATAAGACTCTGTCTAAAAAAAAAAAAAAAAAATTCACAGCACAGTAAACATACTTCTTTTTAAAAATTTTTTTTTTATTTTTATTAAATCATTGTGTACATTGGTGCAATCATGGGGCACAATGTGCTAACTTCATATACAATCTGAAATATTTTCATTGAACTATTTAACATAGCCTTCATGGTCTTTTAATCACTATATGAAGATATTTATATTCTACATTTAGTAATTTTCACTTGTACCCTTCTAAGATGCACCGTAAGTGTGATCCCACCAATCACCCTCCCTTTACCCATCCTCCCCCCTCCTCACTCCTCCCTTGCCCCTTTCCCCATTTCTTGTGCTATAACTGGGTTTTAGCCTTCATATGAAAGCTATAGATTAGCTTCATAGTAGGGCTGAGTACATTGGATATTTTTTCTTCCATTCTTGAGATACTTTGCTAAGAAGAATATATTCCAGCTCCGTCCATGTAAACATGAAAGAGGTAAAGGCTCCATCTTTCTTTAAGGCTGCATAGTATTCCATGGTATACATGTACCACAATTTATTAATCCATTCATGGGTCAATGGGCACTTGGGCTTCTTCCACAACTTAGAAATTATGAATTGGGCTGCAATAAACATTCTGGTACAGATACCTTTATTGTGATGTCATTTTTGGTCTTCTGTATATATACCCAATAAAGGAACTATAGGATTGAATGGCAGATCTATTTTTAGATCTCTAAGTATTCTCCACATACTTCTTTTTTAAGCTCTTTTTTGGATCAACATCATTTAAATGTGCCATGAAAGTTTAACTATAGTTGTAAATATACAGGGGGATAAAAAGATTGAAAAACATGGCCATAGCAGGGCGTTAGCAATGTGAGGGCACATAGCAGGGTCATTTAATTTAGTTCAGAAGGTCAAAAAAAGCTTCTGGTCATGGCAGTGGAATTGGGAGGTGATGAGAAGGTGGAGTGATGTGGGCAGAAAGAATAAAACAGTATGAATAAAAAGTCATGAAAGATAAGAGGTCTGGCAATTTCAAAGAGAGTTG
>CAUYON010019036.1:0-10540 GCA_963573935.1 Arctocebus calabarensis
GGAGAGCGGAAGAGGAGGAGCTGCACGTGGGACCTCGCTGTTCTGATTCTTACGTTACGCGGATGTGAGGACCTGTTTCTATTCATGGTGGGAAGTGGGCAGTGTGCGGAGCAGGGAAGGCTCCTGATAGTAGGAGGCCTCTCCCTGAGAGGCTGAGGAGCAGGAATGCAGAGTTCCCCTCCCTCCGGCTGAGCCCCTGCCCTGTCAGATTGTGCCTTATCCGGAGCCCCCATGGAGACCAGGGAGCCTAGTGTGGAGGACAGGGCCCTGGGAAGGGGACGCTGACAGGTGTCTGAGGGGCCTCCCCTCCGCTTCCCTGGCCTCACCGCACACTGTGGCTGACCTTGCCCTCCCACCGTCCTAGGCTTTCCTGTGCAGATTATTGGCTTCACCCTGCGGACCTCAAGGAATCTGAAACTGGTACAGAAGATGCTGCCTGCCATCCTAAACACCCCCCAAGAGGAGCCAGGGAGAGGGAGCGAGGCAGAGGACCCTGGCAGAAGTGGTGGCTAGGAGTTTTATTATTTTTTTATTACATCATAGCTGTGTACATTAATGCATTTATAGGCTACAGTGTGCTGGCTTTATATACAATTCGAAATGCCTACAACAAAGAGGTTAACATAGCCTTTCCAGGATGGCCAGGTGGCCAAGAGCTGGGACCTGGCAAGCCAGAGCCCCTGGGTTGGAATCTCAGCTCTGCCACTTACTAGCTATGCCTTGGGGGTGTTCCTGAAGCCATGCATTCTCCTGTTTCCTCCTCTGGGCCTTCCTCATAGAGTATTTTCTGAAAAGATTTTTATTTCACTCCTGGAGATAAAAGTTACAAAAAATGAAAACAAACAACAGTACAAAGAATTTCTGTAGCGCTTCCCAGTTTCCCTAGATCTTAACTTGTCCCATGAGTGCACCATCCTTTCCTTTCTCCACTTTGAAGTCTATTCAAAGTGTCTCCTTCCCCCTGACTACTCCTTGCCCACCCTTTGGGCTCCTATGAAGGGAGGAGCAAAGCCTAAATTCCCTAACTCATTCCCAGGGAGAAGGATGGGGTAGGAGATGGAGGGAGCCCCTTTCCTACTTGTGCTGCTCGTCCAGAGCACATGAGGGCACCAGCTGGCCATGCTCAGGGCAGAATGTGCTCAGTGGGGAGGTGCTACCTTGAGAGAAGAGGCCAGACCCACCCTAATGCCAGAATGCCATGGAGGGGCAGTTCCTGAGGGTACCAAGGAGATAGGTGGCCTCTTCCGGTCAGATGTAGGGCTTCCCATCAGATGTATAAACAGGCTGTTCCTGTTTATAGCTGTGCTCGGAGGGAAGATTCAGGGCTATGGGCTAGGGAAGCCCTTGGGACTCTCAGCTCCTCATCCCCCAGATTGCACGGTCATTCTGGCCCTGGGAGGACTCTGAGCACACTGGTTGGTTCAGGACAAGACTGAAACTGCAGTACCTGATGCCCTGACCCAGATGACAAGCATCCTGAGTACCCAGCCCATCCCCTTGCCATGCAAGGTTCCCCACAAACAGGACCTTGTGTCCTCCATGGTGGTAAGCACCGCTCAGGAGGTGGGGCAGAGAGCAGGGCGAAGGGAGGACGGTCCCCAGGGAAAGTTTCAGTAGGGCTCCTAGGCCAGGCCTGGAGGAGAGAAGCCCAGAGATTCTGACCTCCTGTTCCTACTGTCATCCTCCTTTCCCATCCTCTGGGTGGGAGTGAGTACTGTGGGGAGAGGGTGCAAGTGGGGGTGTGCTGGGTGAGCTCCTGCCCTATCAGATTGTGCCTTATCCAGAGCCCCCATGGAGACCAGGGTGGCTAGTGTGGAGGGAAGGGCCCTGCAAAGGGGACACTGACAGGTCTCTGACCTCAGGTAGAGGCAACATGCCTCCACTCTGCCTTCCCTGCTCTGGCTTGAGTTCTACCGGTGAACCTGCTCATTGGAAGTCCCTGGAGGTTTCAGGTCTCACCTTCTAGTGAGCCGGGCCTGGGATGGGAGGAGGGGGCGGAAGGTGAGATGAGCATGTTCATGGTCCTCCTGGTCTCCGGGGTGGGGTGTCACAGGCCCTAATCAGGGAGGAGCCACTGGACGGCATCTCCAGCTCTATTAGGCAGAAGGCAACGAACGTCATCTCTGACCTCAGGTAGCGCCGTGCCACTGCTCTCTGCCTTCCCTGCTCTGGCTTGAGTTCTGCCTCTTCCCTGGTCCCTCCTCACCTTTCGTCTTCTGCTTCACCTTCTTGTAGGAGAGCCCCCAGGCAGGAGTGGACAGCTAGTGGACACTGTCTGCCCTTTCTTTTATTAAGAGTTTAGGGGTAGGATCACCCAGGGAGCCTGCCTCTCCCATGTCCTCAGGGCCTTGCCACCCCCTCTGCCTAGGCTTCCTTCTGCTTCCAGGGCTGTCCCTGACTACACCCCCCATGTCCATCCCTGTCCCCTGAATTCCCCCCAGACATCTGGGGAACCAGAGAGCACTACATCACCCCAAGCCCAGGTGCCCAGGTACCTGCTTTCACTCCCTTGGTTCCTTTCTTTCCAACCCCTGGTCCCTTTGCCTGGGGATGTTGTTTCCTCCCTTTCCCCCTCCAGGTCCCTTTCTCTCTGGCGTCTCCCTGGTTCTTGTTCTGCCTAGCGCTCTGTCTCCACCATCGGTCTTCCTTTCCCCAACTGTCATGTCCGGCCACTGCTCTCTGGTTACACTGTGCTTCACTCTGGACCTTAGCAAGCTTGAGCCAGGCTTGGAGTCGGACAGCATAGCAGAGCTCCTTCTCACGTGCTGTGACGGGGTGCTCTGCCTGCCCCCCTCAGAGGGCCCTCAGGAGGAGGCGTCAGATCCCATAGAGGTGAGGAGCTGTCTGATAGTCATTGCCTTGATTTTATTTTATTTTGATGGGGGGGGCAAGCAAAGGCTTGGCAGTTTTATGCAGATCTTCTACCATCTTCAACAGAAAAATTTTTGTTCTAGGAGGAGGAGGTTGCTAAGTCAAGCAGTCAGAGTAGGCCATGAGATGAGGTCCTCCCCTCTTTGGGGAACCCATTGATGCCACTGCTACCCTTTGAATATTTTGTGGACACTCAGTCCTGCCCTTTACAACTGTCACCCAACTGCAACCGGTCCGAAGGTTCAAACATGATTTTACTCTAGGCCCACGGATACGTGACTTCAGGGAGTCCCAGGAGTAGGAGGCCTGAGTCCATTTCCTACAGGGCCTAGTGGGCTTAGTTGGTGGAGGGGAAGAGGAATTGGGGCTTTACATTTGTAATCTTTGGCTTTTTTCCTAGGATCTGTCCCATGTTGTCTGTTCCTTTCTCTGGGCTGGTTTCCATTTTATGGATGCCATAGTTTCTGGAGCTTCGCTGAGGATATTCATAAGAATTTTTTAAAACAATGTTTTCTACTATTTACTGAAATACTTTCACTTCCTGAAGTCAGTAAGTCTGTCTTGGGCCTTCTTTCTGTGGACTGCCTGGCGATACTTCTTTGCCAGTTCATATTTATTTATAATGAAGGAAAGACTGGTCCCTCTAGAGAGAGCTGAGGGGGTTTCCTCTGGCTCTTCCCCTCACACCTTCCTCAGTGAGGTTGTGGCTGGTGGTGGAGGCATTTGGACAGGGCTGGGATCCCCACTGCCCAGAGGAATGGCTTCCCTCTGGGGGTGGATTCCTTGGGAGTGCTTTCCTCCACGGGAGCTGCCTTCCCTCCTTGTTAGTTTGAGGCCGTGGCTGTCTTACAGGGGCCCTTGTGGGCCGATCACCTGCTTTCTAAGATTTTGGCCTAAAAATAAAGACAAACAATTGCAGGGAAGGGCCACCTGGGTCACATGAGGGTGAGAGGGGAAGGGCATTGTTCCACTATTTGTGAGTTGGTGACCTGCAGATGGTAAGGCCAGTCCTCTTTTCTCCCTGGGGACGGCCAGCCCCGCAATCACTGCTCCTGACCACAGTGCCCCGGGAGCAGAGCCCCATGATGCGCACAGCTTAGGGAGTGGAGGGCTGGGGAGCTGCGTGTCAGGGAACTTCCATTGCACTCAGACAAACCTCACAGCAGGCACACAGCTGTACCTTGGTGAAAGGATTCATTCAAACTAGTGGAGGGTAAGCGGCTCCTGGAAATGCAAAGAAAACATAAGTAGGAAGGAGTGAAGAGGGAAGGCTCCCAGGGATCGGGATTATGTAGCCCTGTGCAAGGGGAGGGCCGGCTGCTGCCTCAGGCGCCCTGTGGGTCCCTCTCTGCTCCTCAGGAACTGCTCAGGAGGAGCCTGCAGTCTCTCCAGAGGCTCATGGTGGCACTCATCACTGAGAGGCTCACTCAGATCCAGTCCTGCTTGGAGGTCAGTGGGGAGGGACACTTGGAAGTTTTGGGACTCCTGGACACTGGATTCCTGGGACTCCTGTCACAGTGCTCCACACCTGGCTGGCTGAGGTGGCAGGAATGCAATCTCTCCCAGAAGTGAAGGGAAAGGTCCAAATGCAAGGTGTGGGCAGGGTTAGTGCCCACCTGAGGTCGTGAGGGGAATCCTTTCTTCCCCTCCGTGTCTCTGCGGGCTTTTTGGTGCTTCCTGCCAACCCTTCATGTTCCTTAACTTGTAGACATGTCACTCTAATCTCTGTGCCCATATTCCCGTGGGTATGTGTGGGCATGTGCGTATGTGTGTGTGTTCTTTATCAGGACAGCAATTGTTGGATTAGGCAAGGCCCACCTAATCCAGTATGAATTCCCATTAACTTGGTGTCATCCGCAAAGACCCCATTTCCCGACAGGACCACATCCTGAAGTTTGGGGTGGGTGTGAATTTTGTCACCGCAGTATATTGGGGACCAAAACAGTCAGGGACAGGAGAAGAGGCAGAAGTGAGGATGAAGGTTGGGTGCAGAGCTTTGAGGGAAGGCGATCAGGGCTGGGATCTGAACTACTGCAGTCTTCTCCCTTGGAGGAGAAATGCCTCTTCTTCCTTCAGCCAGTGCTGTGGCCACCTCCTTCTCAGCTGCCCTCTGCTCGGTGGACTAGTCACAGGGTAGCAGCACACGCTGTGCACCTCTCACTCTGCACAGCCTGCTTCTGTCCTCAGTGCTGTGGCCAGGGGACTCACAATCCCTGCGCCTCACTCTTCTCTGCAGTGACAACAGTACCTGGCTCGTGGACAGTTGGGCTGATGATGGGGTGACAGTGTTTATAAGGTGCCTGCCTGGGAGGGGTAAGGCCCAGCTTTGAGTCATTTGCCCATATCTAAACTGAGTTGCCTTTTATTATGGATTTGGTGACAGTAAGCTAATGTCAGTGTGATACTTTGGCCTTCTCTTGAGTATTCTGCTCCCCAGTTATCTTAAGAAGCTTCAGTTTTCTTTATACTTGTTGTGGTTGTCTGGGAGGGTGGGGAATTCCTGAGTAATTATGGTCAAAGTATAATACTTTGAAAGTTAGTTGAGATAATTATTTTCTCTGTGGTTATAGAATGATATTGATATAATTCAGATTGATTTGTTAAGATTTAGGGCTTCTGTTCCTTTAATTTAATCGATGATTTTGATTATATTAGGATTTACACAATTAAAAAAATTAAAACTAAAGTCTTCTCAGAGTAGTCTTGTTCCCATCCATCCTCTTAAGCTCCTTCCCACTCATTGCCTAGAGATCACCATTTACTTCATTGTCCGAGTGGCCCTTACTATTTCCCCTGCAAAAGGGCAAATATGTGTCCTGGTTTCTTCTTGTTTCTCTGTCCTTCCCACACAGTAGGTAGTGCCTGCTCTCCCGCACCTGGGTCCTTGCTTTTTTCTCTCACCCATACCAGTTCCCAGATGCCATCCTTATGAGTCTGTGGTCGTATCTGCTGCGTGAACATACAGAGTTTACCGGTCACTCCCCTATGGATGGACATGGGCTGTTTCCAATCATTTTGCTCCATTTCCTTGATTTCTCATTTTGAGATGATTTTAGATCCATGGGGAGTTAGCAACAATAGTTGATACCTTGGCTTGTAGACTCCACCAGCTTCACCGCATGGTGAACATCTTATACTACAGTGTACTGTCACAGCTAGGGAAGTGGCTCTGGGCCCAGCCATCAGACTACAGCCCTTATCCAGTTCTCACAATTCTGACATGCACTTCTGTGTTTGGGAGCACGTGTGCACATATGTGTTCATGCCATTTGACCTCAGTAGAGCAGGGTGTGACCAGCAGCACGTCTATTGCTGATGTGGAGCTGTTTCATCACCACACAGAATCCTTGTGCTGCCCCTTCTTAGTCACAGCCCCCCCCATCTCTTTCCTGTCCCCTGGTGGCAATCACTAACCCCCTCGCCAGCTCTCCAGTTTTGCCATTTTGAGGATGTAATAGACATGGAAACATACAGCATGTAACCTTTCAGGAGACAGCCTTTTTTTCATGGTTTCATGCTCTTAAGATGCTCCAATTTGTTACATGTTGGAAGCTTGGGTCCTTTTATTCCTGAGCAGCATTGCACTGCATGGGTACACTGGAGTTGGTCTCTTTGTTCACCCATTCAAAGACATTTGGGTGGCTCCCAAACTGGGGTTATAAAGAGAAAGCTCTTGTGAGCCTTCATGCATATGTTTTTTTTTTTTTGTGAAGGTTAGTTTTCAATTTCTAGATTAAATGCTGAAGAGCATAACTGCTGAGTCCTATTGTAAGTACATGTTTAGTTTTATAAGAATATGTTTCAGTTCCATCCAGGTAAACATGAAAGAGGTAAAGTCTCCATGAGGTAAAGAAAGAGGTAAAGGCTGCAGAATATTCCATGGTGCACATGTGCCACAATTTATTAATCCATTCATGAGTTGAAGGGCACTTGGGCTTCTTCCATGACTTAGCAGTTATGAATTGGGCTAAAATAAACATTCTGGTACAGATATCTTTATTATGATGTGATTTTTGGTGTTCTGGATATATACCTAGTAAAGGAATTGTAGGATCGAATGGCAGGTCTATTTTTAGATCTCTAAGTATTCTCCAAACATCCTTCCAAGAGGAATGTATTAGTTTGCATTCCCACCAGCAATGTAGAAGTGTTCCCTTTTCTCCACATCCACCCCCGCATCTCTGTTTTTGGGGTTTTGTCATGTGGGTTAATCTTACTGGAGTTAGATGATATGTCAAAGTAGTTTTGATTTGCATTTCTCGGATGATTAAGGATGGTGAGCATTTTTTCATGTGTCTGTAGGCTGGGCACCTGTCTTCTTTAGAGAAGTTTCTCTTCAAGTCCTTTGCCCACCCTGAGATGGGATCACTTGTTTTTTTCTTGCTAATACTTTTGAGTTCTCTGTGTATTCTGGTTATTAAACCTTTGTCGGAGGCATAACCTGCAAATATTTTCTCCCATTCTGAGGGCTGTCTGCCTGATAAACTTATTGTGTTCTTAGCAGTGCAGAAGCTTTTTAGTTTGATCAGGTCCCAGTAGTGTATTTTTGATACTGCTTCAAATTGCCTAGGGAGTCCTCCTTATAAAAAATTCACCCAGGCTGATTCCTTCAAGAGTTTTCCCTGCACTTTCTTCTAGTATTTTTATAGTTTCATGTCTTAAGTTTAAATCTTTGATCCAGTGAGAGTCTATCATAGTTAATGGTGAAAGGTGCGTCCAGTTTCAGTCTGCTATAAGTCGCCAGCAAGTTCGCCAGCACCATTTGTTAAATAGGGAGTATTTTCCCACTGAATGTTTTTAATTGACTTGTCAAAGATCAAATAGCGGTAAGTAGTTGGGTTCTCTATTCTGTTCCATACACCTATCTCTCTGTTTTGGTGCCAATACCATGCTGTTTTGATCACTATCGATTTATAGTACAGTCTCAGGTCTGGTAGCATGATTCCTCCTGCTTTGTTTTTATTTCTGAGCAAAGTCTTGGCTATTCAAAGTTTTTTCTGATTCCATATAAAATGTAGTATTATTTTATTGAGGTCGTTAAAATATGACAATGGGGCTTTAATAGGAATTGCATTAAAATTGTATATTGCTTTGGGTAGTATGGACATTTTAACAATGTTGATTCTTCCCAGTCATGAGCATGGCATGTTTTTCCATTTGTTGACATGTTTAGCTATTTCTTTTCTTAGAGTTTCATAGTTCTCTTTATAAAGATCTTTCACATCCTTTGTTAGGTAAACTCCCAAATATTTCATCTTCTTTGGCACTACTGTGACAGGGATAGAGTCATTGACTGTTTTTTCGGCTTGACTATTTTTGGTATAAAGGCTACAGATGTATGAGTTTTGATTTTGTAGCCTGAGACACTGCTATATTTCTTGATCACTTCTAAAAGTTTTGTAGTAGAATCCCTGGTGTTTTCCAGATATACAAGCCTATCATCTGTGAAGAGTGAAAGTTTAATCTCTTCTGATTCTATGTGGATACACTTGATCACCTTTTCTTCCCTGATTGCAATGGCTAAAACTTCCATTACAATGTTGAAGAGCAATAGAGACAATGGGGAATCTTGCCTGGTTCCTGATTTGAGTGGAAATGCCTTCAACTTAACTCCATTCAATACAATATTGGCTGTGGGTTTGCTGTAGATGACCTCTATTATTTTAAGAAATGTCCCTTCTATACCAATTTTCTTAAGTGTTCTGATCATGAAGGGATGCTGGATATTATCCAAAGCTTTTTCTGCATCAATTGAGAGAATCATATAGTCTTTATTTTTTAAATTTGTTTATGTGCTGAATTACATTTATGGACTTAGGTATATTGAACCAGCCTTGAGATCCTGGGATAAAGCCCACTTGGTCATGGTATATAATTTTTTGATGTGTTGTTGGATTCTGTTTGTTAGGATCTTATTGAATATTTTTGCATCAATATTCATTAGTGATATTGGTCTGTACTTTTCTTTTCTTGTTGGGTCTTTTACTGGTTTAGGGATCAAGGTGATATTTGCTTCATAGAATGTGTTGGGTAGTATTCCATCTGTTTCTATGTTTTGGAAAAGGTTGAGTAATATAGGTACTAGTTCCTCTTTAAAGGTTTCATAGAATTCTAAACCAGACGGTAAAGCCATCTGGTCCTGGGCTTTTATTTTTACAGTTGATGCTATTTCAGAACTTGATATCGGCCTGTTCAACATTTCTACTTCATTCTAGCTAAGTCTAGGAAGGTGGTGTGCTTCCAAGTATTGGTCAATTTCCTTCAGATTTTCATATTTCTGAGAATAAAGTTTCTTGTAATATTTGTTAAGAATTTTTTGAATTTCTGAGGGGTCTGTTGTTATTTCATCTTTACCATTTCTGATTGATGAAATTAGAGATTTTGCTCTTTTTTTCCTGATTAGGTTCACCAGAGGTTTATCTATTTTTTTGATCTTTTCAAAGAACCAACTGTTTGATTTATTGATCTGTTGTATAATTCTTTTGTTTTCAATTTCATTTAATTTTGCCCTGATTTTGGTATTTCTTTTCTTCTGCTGGGTTTGAGGTTGAAATGTTCTTCCTTTTCTAGTTGCTTGAGGTGTCCCATTATGTTGTTAACTTCCTCTCTTTCTGTTATTTTCAAGAAGGCTTGCAGTGCTATAAATTTCTCTCTTAGGACTGCCTTTGCAGTGTCCCAGAGGTTCTGATAATTTGTGTCTTCATTGTCATTTTGTTCCAAAAATTTGGTGACTTCCTTCTTGATCTTGTCTGTGACCCATCTATCATTCAGCATAAGGTTGTTTAGCTTCCATATTTTTGTTTGAGTATGCAGATTCCTGTTATTGTTGAGTTCAACTTTTATTCCATGGTGGTCCCAGAAGATGCAAGGAATAATTTTATTCTTTTAAATTTGCTGAGGTTAGACTTGTGGCCTAAGATGTGATCTATTTTGGAGCATGTTCCATGGGCTGATGAGAAGAATGTTTATTCAATTTTATTAGGATGAAATGTTCTGTAGATGTCTGTTAAGACCAGATGTTGAATGGTTAAGCTTAAATGTAAAATTTCTTTACTTAGCTTCTTCTTAGAGGATCTATCCAACACTGCTAAAGGAGTATTAAAAGCTCGAACTACTATGGGGCTGGAGGAAATCAAGTTACTTATGTCTATTAGAGTTTTTCTTATAAATTGAGGCACTTTCTGGTTGAGTGCATAAATATTAATAATTGAAATCTCATTGTATTGAATATTACCTTTAACAAATATGAAATTACCATCCTTATCCTTCCTTATTTTGATTGGTTTAAAGCCTATTGTATCTGCAAATAAGATTGCAACACCTGCTTTTTTCTGTTTTCCATTTGCCTGGAATATAGTTGACCATCTCTTCACCTTGAGTCTATATTTATCTTTTAAGGTAAGATGAAATTCTTGTATACAGCAGATGTCTGGACTGAGTTTTTGTATCTAATCAGCCAAACTATGCCTCTTTAGAGGACAATTTAAACCATTGACATTAATTGAAAATATTGACAAATCTTTAGAAACTCTAGTGGACATTTTTAATCCTTTTGTTGCTGTGGAAGTTGGAATTTGATGAAAAGTTTCTGGATAAGTGCTTTGTGTTGGAGGATTATGCTGGTCATTATGGAGAATAGGTCTGAGAAGATCCTGGAGAGCTGGTTTGG
>CAUYON010019039.1:0-17687 GCA_963573935.1 Arctocebus calabarensis
GAAATGATTTATAATTTTAACAGAAATAATTCTGATATTTATAAAATATAGAGCTGTGACGTTATTGTTTTATTATAAATGTTTTTGCAATAAACAATAAACACCACTAAAAACTGAGAAAGCTGGATTGTTTCTATATCACTGGAGGCAATTAAGGGTAATGGAAATAACATTGGCCTTGGTTAAAGTCAAGAGAGATTTGGGTCTCAGCTCCGACACTAATTTTTCATGTGATCAAGAAATAATTTTACCTCTATTAAATTCAATTTTATCTATAAAAATCCATAAAATGAAGGGTACATAATTTATCTATAAAGTCCTTTCTAGCATTAAAATTTTCTGATACCAGATTGATCAAAGTCAACAGCTGAATACTTCTTTGCTAGATTTTATGTGTACAAGTAACCATTTCTGAATATTTAAATTATGGATTCCATTTTTCACTTATAGATGAGTTTATCCAGATGATAATTTTAATTCCCCAATTAAACCAATGAAAACACAGCCAAACAAAGAAAATCAGGCCTCATACAGTGGCTCACACCTGTAATCCTAGCATTCTGGGAGCCTGAGGCAGGAGAATTGCCTGAGCTCAAGAGTTTAAGACCAGCCTGAGCAAAAGGGTGACCTGGTCCCTGCTAAAAACAGAAAAGTACTAGTTTGGCATTGTGTCAGGGACCCATATTTCTAGCTGCTTGGAAGGCTGAGGCAGAATGATCACTTGAACCCCAGAGTTTGAGGTTGCTATGAGCTGTGATGCCATGACACTCTCCCCAGGGCGACAGAGTGAGACTCAGTCAAAAAAAAAAAAAAAAGGAAAGGAAGGAAGAAAAGAAGGAAAGAAATAAAACCAGCTTAAGAATATAGATTTGTTCATGCTCTAAGCAGACTAAATTAAAATATGACAGAAATGACTTTTAGAGCTACAATATAGTCAAGTTCTTTCCTCACGCAGAGTACCAGATAATCTATTATAATATCAAGAACTCCATTTGTATGAAAGAGAAGAATCATATAATCAGCTTGGAAGACATTAGAGTGATTACATAATCTAATCTTGAATCATGGCATGGATGTCAAATTCAAATGCATCCAGGAATTGTGCACACAAGTAATATAAATGTCTCTTTATATTGACCCATCTCGTTGAATGAACAAACCCAATGATAAAGTGGCAGAGGCTCTGTGAGCTGGACAAAGCGTACTCAGTATAAAACATAAAGGTCCAGTGGACCTGACGGCATGAGGAATATAGGTATAAGAGCCAAACCTTCTGAGTTTTCAAAAGAAGCTGGCAATCCAGATTGAGCATGTGTATGTGTGTAAATTCTCAAGTTTCAAATTTTGGCTCAAAGATTTTATTTTTCCTACACTGTGTGTGGGCCAAATAGCACAACAGTGGGTCACTAATGTGCAAACCTCCAATTTATATAGAAAAACCAACTTCCTCCATTTTCTGGAACACATGCTGCATAGGGGTGCCACTGAAACCGTCAGGTAGAATGTGGAAGACCAAGCCAATCACCTGGGGAAGGGAGAACTTCATGTAGGTGGTGATACAGGATCTCAACATTTACACCCATGGAGACGACATTCTGAAACTGTTTTCTCCTAATAGCTTCATGTTTCTTCGCTTATACGTAAAATAGCTGATGATGATTGGATTGTTTTATCCATAGGAGAATCAAAACAAGCAGCTCTCTGCTTTTCAAAATGGACAGCCTTGAAAAAAATAAATTAACCCCTCTTAAAAGGGCTTGGGAAAAAGCTTTATAATCAATACATGCGATTTCCTCGAATGATGGTTGAGCAACAAAATTTTCCCAAAGCTTCTGACCATCTCTCTGACCAAGCCTCTGTCTCCTGCTGACACAGTGAAAAAAGGGAGAATACAGCGAAAAAACATTCCACTGCTCTGCCAATGTGTGGGACAAGAGAACACGTGCCCCTCCCTGTTGTTCCTGTGAAAACATCTGCACAAAGCAGGCCCAGCTGGCTAGCAAATGTTCTGTGACGCGGCCAGCTTTCAGCCTCTTCCTATCACCCTTTGTCTGGTCGCCTTTCTGCCAGGACGCATTTCCCTTTTAAACAGCTAATGCTTAGTGAAAAAAATCATTGTTAACGGGTTAAAAGTTAATGTTCTTCACCTGTTTCACCTCCTTCCATTAGTAAACTTGGACCAGCAAAAGGGGATTTGACATATTACCTGTTTGCCTATCTCCTCCGTGGAGGGAAATGGTGAGGGGTGCTCAGGAGTTGTTCATCAAAACGTCAGGCTCCAATTTGGTAAAATCATTACAACACCTGCTTTCTGGGAGTTATCCTGAAATCTCACTCCTTTCCCCTTTGTAGACAGCCTGCTGTTGGCCAAGAAATACACCCACCCACAACTTTTATTTATAGTTCAAGGCCTATTTGGGGATGATGGGGAGAAAGGAAACTTTAGGAATCAGTTAGGGGCAAACAGTCCTTCGAGGCTGAAGCAGAAAGGCACCCAGACTGCTTGGGAAGCCTCCTGTGATTAGGGGGTTCTTACAACATTGCCAGGGACTTCCAAAGTTTCCATTAGTTCAGACTCACTAAGCTGTGGGAACAGTTCCACCTGGAAACGATCTCAATTTCAGCCAAGGCAGCAAGTATCTGATATTCAGATAGATTAAGAAGAAATAATAATGTGCAAAAAAAAGAAGAAGAGGAGTCTGAGGTACTTGAAACTATTGAAAAGGCTTAAAATAGCAAAATATGATCTCTTAGAGAGTGCAGAACTGGGGTTGCTGGAACCAAACCTAAACCTGAGATTTAGCCCTTTGCCTCTTTCTATGTACCATTTCCTTTCTTTATTCCTTTCCTCGTTTTTTTTTAATTTGCATTTTCTTTTATTTCAGACTAACATGAGGGTACAGATGATTAGGTTACATTGTTTGCGTTTGGAAGGTGAAGTTCAAGTTGTAGTGGAGCCCTTCACCCAGGGGGTATGCTGTACACCTCTACATTGTGCACATTAGGTGCGAGCTCACCAATCCCTCTCTTCCTCTATCCCCTTTCCGTCCCCCCTCCACTGGAATACACTTGGTTTTCTTCCACAGTACCACCCCCTTTCACCTGTACTTCTCCCTTGCTGATCACACAATGACACACCGAGTAAGGGAAAATGTAGGTCTTCTTAGCTCACTGGGGGATTTTAAGCAGTATTTAATTCCCAGAGCACTAATAGTTTTTTTCTTACCACCTCACAAGAAGGTGAGTACTAAAAGAAAGGCCACAGACCCTGAAGATTCAAGTTATGGCTCTCTCCCCAATCCAAATTCAGCTGCTGACTTTCCCAAGGGGAAACCATGCTCACCCACCAATTAGAGTTGCCAGATGTTGCAAATAAAATTACAGGCTGCCAGTCAAATTCAAATTTCAAATAAGAGTAAATAATTTTCATTACCCATCCAAAGCATATTTATATATAAAAATACTTATTTTAGCTGAAATAAATATTTTTCATATTTAACGGGTATCCTGTATTTCATCTGGCAACCCTACTATCAACAGATTCAGGAACAGGGTTGGGTTTTACAGCTTAGTGAATTCAATAAATTAATTTGACAAAGCTAGTGAGTAGGAATTTTAAAAATATATAAAGTTTTAACTGCCAGAAAAATACTTTAAAAATGCTAAAGGATCCACCTTATCCTACCTCTTTAAATAATCAGAGATGCTCCCCCCAAGCTTGCACTTAAGGGTCACTCAAGAAACAGCTAAACATTTCTGATGCTTCTACCTGCCCCAGAACTAATGAATCAGAGGAGGATTTTTTAGAGATGCCCCATAATTCCAATGAGCAGTCAGATAGGAAGCAGTGAGCTAAGGGGAAAGGAAGAAAAGCTGGGGCGTGGTAGAGAATGTGTGATGGTTTTAACATAGAGTTTCTGTACCTTACTGCACGTTGGATTCCCCCAGGGATTTTTTAAAAATTACTAAAACCTGCCACCCACTCCCAGACAATCTCTTGTAATTAGTGCTGTGGAGCCTGTCCAAAGCCTGCACATCAGGATTTGTCCAAGCTCCTCAGAATATTTCTAATGTAGAAAAACTGGGAAACCACTCTTCAAACCTAATACTACCTATACTTCTGTTCCTAGGATGAGAGCGCCACTAATGGCTTTTATGGGAGGAAGAACGAAATCTGACCCCTCAACCCTATTTAAGAATAAATTTGATGTTACTTTTTACACCTATTTTTCTGGTCAGGCACAGTGGCTCATGCCTGTAAGCCTAGCACTTTGCAACGCTGAAGGGGTGGATTGCGTGGGTTCAGGAGTTTGAGACCAGCCTGAGCCAGCTCAAGGCCCCATCTCTACTAAAAATAGAAGAATTACCCAGGCGCTGAGGTGGGCACCTGTAGTCCCAGCTCCTTGAGAGTCTGAGGCCAGAGAGACTCTTGAGCCTAAGAGTCTGAGGTTGTGGTGAGCTGTGATGCCATGGCACTCTACCCAGGGCAACAGTGTGAGACTCTGTCTCAAGAAATAGTAAGTAAAATAAACCTATTTTTCCATGTTGGCTTGAAGATTAAAGCCTTGTGAATGGAATGTTTTCAAAAACTTAACTCTGGCTCTGTTTATTGGATGGTCATACTCCTTTTGTCAGAGATGACAGTCACCCAAGAACCTTCCATAACTCCCTGCCATCCACCACATTTATTCATGATTACTACGCACTCACGTAACTCAGAAGCCATCTTTTGTTTGTATGTAGAGATTGCTCAATGAACATACTGATGGACCGAGATAAGGGGAAGAATATAATGCTAATCTCCAGAAGAACTCACAAGAAGGAAAAACAACCTGGGCCTTGCTAATTCAAATGTAGCTAGTTACAAGGGACACTGAACTTTCTTACAAATTGCTAAATGCACACTGATCCCTGGAACTGTTAGTCTTTCAACATTTAAAAGGTTATTCACTCCCAAGAGATCATTCAGCCTTGATCTGACACAGAATGCAAGAGCATTACTTTAGTGCCAAAAGCTGATAGATCTAAATTTCCAAAAGAAGCATGCTTCGTGGGAGGATAGAGGCTTCACCCCAGCTGCTTGAGTCATGGGAGAGCCAGAGGAAGATATGACTGTCAGAGAAGACACCTGATGAGTTCCAGAACTTCAGCTTAGGGAAGTATTTCACAAGATTGAACAATATATCAAAAGCGGCCCACTACTGCCAGCAGTTGATAAGATTCATTTGTGATGAAGGCAGGGTCCCACCATCCTGCCAGGAAGTGAGAGGTAAACAGAGCTGGTAAAACAATGACTAATACAAAGAAAGGGGGCTACCTACGGTCAGGGCCCCCTGAAGTTTCATCACCATGGTAGGGTGAAACAGTCACTTGACTGTCTGTAAAGGGTATTTCAAAGCCACAAAATGCTTTCTTATTCCTCATATTTTGGGGAAACTTTGAAAACATTGAACATGTCTCTTGACTGTGCTTTTGGTCCTTCTTACTGGCTTAGTTGATCATTTCATAAAGTCCTTCATTAAAGGATTTTAAGGATCACTGAAATTATTTGCCCTCTTCAGTATTTTCTAGGTTGGAAAATGAAAAGGGCAAGATGGGTCAGATTTGTTTTGAAGGAGCTACATGGCATAATAAAATATTAGGAAAGTTCATTAAGGGTATATCTTGCTTTAGGAAAACTTAATATGTGAAATTCAGTATTTACATGAAAGTGAACATTTACTTTAGCCAAGGATTCTTTGCTTTACAGTTCTCTCCGATAGGGTTATTTTATATACTAAGTTCCCTAATATATTTTAAATGCTTGAATTGCAGGTACTGCATCAATAAATAAATTCTCAGTGAAGAAGTATTGGTTCAAGTGCAGGACCTACATTGTCATAGCTGAATGAAGCAATTAAAATTTCAGAGGGTATCAAATACGTCATACTACTTATTTGGTATACTGTCTGAGAGACATTTATTTCATGTAAACTGATTAGGAAATACTCAGCCCATTCATTCAGGATTAAGAACAGCAATTTTTTTTACAAGTTACTTTGATCTCTGAGATCAAGGAGTTAATAGATTTCCCCACATTTAAATCAATGAATTAGATTTAATACCAAAGATTTGAGTATGCATTTATTTCATTCATTTGTCAAACTTAGCTTTAGCACCTAACATGTCCCAGATACTTAGTGGCAGAAAATGTTGTGAGCAAAACATATATAGCCTTTTCTTTTTTCTTTCTTTTTTTATAGAGACAGAGTCTCACGTTGTCGCCCTCGCTAGACTGCTGTGGCATCACAGCTCACAGCAACCTCCAGCTCTAGGGCTTAGGCAATTCTCACGCCTCAGCCTCCGGAGTAGCTGAGACTACTACAGACACCTGCCACAACACCCAGCTATTCTTTTGTTGCAGTTTTGCTGGGGCTGGGTTCAAACCTGCCACTCTTGGTATATGGGCTGGCACCCTACTCGCTGAGCCATGGGAAAAGATAGGATCTTTTCTATCTGCAGAGATCTTACAGTTTAGTGAGTGAGGCAGACATAAATTACACAAATTACTACCAGCTATTACAGGTGTTCTGAAGGATAAGCACAGGGCGCTGTGACCTGTACGTAGCACATGCCTTAGGCCAGGGATTCAGAAAAGGAGCTCCAGAGTGAGTGGCATTTAAGCTAAGACAATGTTCTTAGCAAGAACAGCTCCCATTTATGGCATTATGCTATAAGAGCTTTGAAAGTGTTACTTATTTAAGCTTCATGATGATCTGTTGAATTAGGATGATCATCCCATTTTGTACATGGGGAAGTTGAGGCTTAGAGAGGCCAAGAAGCTTGTTTAAAGGCAGCCACATCTAGGAAGTAACGGGGGCTACAATGGAACCGAGACGCTGACTTCAGAATGCTTAGCCGTTTCTTCAGAGAAAAGAATGAGATGAAAGAATTATAATAAGCAAAAGGAGGAAAAGAGTGTTCCAGATGAAAGGTAACTATTATCTTGAGTGACTAAGAGTGTAGGTCATAACAAATTTGTGCGTTTGGCTAAACTAACTCAAACTACCAACTAACCATCTCTCAAGAGAACCTAATCTCTGTCAAACAATGAGGCGCCCTTCAGATAAAATATTTGCAAAGACTGTCACCTAGTGGCAGCAGGTGGGAGAGCTTTTCAGCTAGTACAGGGGAGAAGAAGCTGTAGCCTTTACCGCCATATATGCTAGGTGTCTTTTGATTGAATCCAAATTTTACAGAACAAATCCTTTTATATCTATTAATACATTTGTGTTCATATTTTATATGTGTGCTTTTTAAAAGTAATGTATTTAAAATACCAAAAAATAAAATAAGTTTCAGTAAAATAGTCCTCCCAGACACAACTAAAATAAGAGTAAGCCATAAGGGCTAAACTGACACCTGCTGTGCTCATGATTTAGCTCTAACTTCCCCCACCTGACTGGTGCCACTACTGCACGAGCCTGGTTGGCGAGAGTTTATGGGAGTCAAGTACACCAGCCTGTTATCAGTTTTTGACAATGATACACTGTGTTTATTTGAAGTGGAATTTGTGAATAGTTGCACAGCTTGTGGGTAGTTTTTAAATTCTGTCTGCTTAATAGCCCATCATGTCAAAGAAGATGAAGAGAACACTGAAGGAAGAAAACAGATATTTTTCAAATGAGAATTTGGATTGCAATATTATTTTGTTTCTGCCAAAGATAAGATGATTTGCATGCTGTGTAATACTGCAATATTAACACTAAAGAAATTCAGTGCTGGCTCGGCGCCTATAGCACAGTGGTTACAGCGCCAGCTGCATACACAGACGCTGGTGGGTTTGAACCCAGCCCAGGCCAACTGGACAACAATGACAACTGCAACCACAACAACAAAATAGCTGGGCATTGGTGGGAGCCTGTAGTCTCAGCTACTTGGGAGGCTGGGCAAGAGAATTGCTTAAGCCCAAGAGTTGGAGGTTGCTGTGAGCTGTGACACCACAGCACTCTACCAAAGGTGACAAAGTGAGATTCTATCTCCGAAAAAAAAAAAAAAAAAAAAAGAAAGAAAGAAAGCAATTCAGTGCTGAGGCATTATAACACTCACAAGGGCCACAAATATCTTAGAGGGAGAGCTGCAAAAGGTTGTATTGCAGAAATTAAAAGATGAAAAGCAAAAGCAAAGACAATTCCTTTAAGCAGCAATAAGACTTGGAAATAATACCAATGAAGCAATTTATAAAGTAGCTTTTGTACTCAGAGGAAGAAAGGGAAACCTTTCAGTGACATAGAAATTGTGAAGGAATGCATTGTCGAATGCTTAGACCCCGATAAGGTTTCAAAATACAAAGAATGGCCTCTTTCAAGAAAAACCATAATTGGTTGACATCATGAATGAGCCTTCAAATTAACAGCACAACTTCGTGCAATACGTCGCAAGGAAAATATATATTACTCAATTGCTTTGGATAAATCAACCGATACTAGTGACTTGGCACAGATTTTACAGTTGATTCAGGTCATAACAGAAGATTTTCTTTGCTACGAAGTGCCTTGCCGTGGGCACACCCTTTTCTTTTTTTAAGGAATAAAAGAATTTATTTAGCGTCGTGAGGCTTTAGTTTCACAACATACATACCATTGGCAAAAGAAGCCCCTAAAATTTCAGACATTGCTTAATTAATAAGGTAAATATTTAGTTTGATTTTATAAGGTTTTCAGACAGTTGGAGAAGGTTAATGGTTATTGGGATTTCCATACATGATCACAATCAAAACAGTAAAATAAACTAAAGAATAAGACTTTAAGACCCCCCCAAACATAATAAATTGCAGTTTCTACTGAAACATTTATTCCTATACTATAGTCATTTTTCCTGACAAGAATGCCTTTCAGAAGTCCTGTGCTACACCCATTTTCTACTTTACACTCTTTATGTTTTGAATATAGGTTACACATAATCTTTTGTCACTCTCTCAGTCTGTTTATTTTTAATCTTCATTCCCCTTAACGTTACAGTGTCAAAATAGTTTTTCAGTTTTTTGCTTTGTTTTGTTTTGTTTTGAGACAGGATCTTGCTCTGTTGCCTAGGCTAGAGTGCAGTGACTTCATCCTTGCTCACAGCAACCTCAAACTCTTGTGCTCAAATGATCCTCCTGCCTCAGCCTCCCAGATAGCTGGGACTACAGGCACACCACCATAGCCATGTAACTTTTTTATCTTTTACAGAGATGGCATCTTGACATGTTTCTTAGGCTGGCCTCCAATTCATGGCCTCAAACAATCCAACTGCCTCAGCCTCTGAAAGTACTAGGATTACAGGTGTCAGCCTGTGCCTGGCCTCCTCAGTCTTAATAGTTTAGTCACCAGTTTTACCTTAGCTATATTTGTATCATTTAGAGTAGGATATGCTTATGAAGCCAGTTGTACTCCAGGAACCTAGTGAATGAAAAAACATTAGAAAATTAAAAACAAGTAATGGGATCCTTAATTCACTGATCCTTATCCAATTTTAGGAAAATCTTGTTCTTTATGAATACAACATGGGTTATAGGCATCTTCAACAACTTTCAAGATAAATTTCTTGAAGTTGGACTCAATTTGGTAAATTTCCTGAGTGCATGCGCTTTCCATGACAGGAACCTGAAGGATGTATTTCTCAGATTAAAAGTGTTACCAGATCCAGATGCTCTCATTTCTTTTCATTGTTTCTTTTATCAACAAAGTCTGTCTGCTAAAGTTACTACTTTAAGTGACACTTTGCAACAAGTTATAAGTATTGTTAACTATATTCTTTCAAATGCAATGCATATGCTCAGTTTCATAACATGCTAAAGTGAAGGATGAGGTATTCAGTGTGGATTTACCATATCATTCTAAAGTGCATTGGCTATGATGGGGATAAGTGTTAGCCAAAATTTTATCTCTGTGAGAACAGACAGTTAAATTTTATGAAGAACAGAATCAGCAATATGAATTATTAAAAGAAGATTTCTATAGAAAAGCAGCATTTCTGATGACATCAAATAAAAACACCTTGAGTATTTCTTTGCAAAGTTAAACTAAGTGTATATATGATATGTGCCCCCCTCAATCCAAGCATTTTGAAAAAGTTATCTCTTTTCAAAACACTTCTTTTTCAAATGGAAATGTCAGATGAATGTTTCCCCTAGTTAGCAAAGGTCATTGATGAGCAGGATGATATATGAGAATATTTGAAGAATACACATCTGTTAAGTAGACCTATTAATTGGAGAGTACAATGCATGGATCATTGACTTTGAGAATCGGGACATCACGTTCAAATTAGCATTTCAGCCTCACCTAGCTGGTATCACCAATGCACCTAAAGAACTAAAGATAGAATTGATTGAGCTCTCAGTAGATGACATTTTAAAGTTTTTGCTTGATGCTAAGAAGGATCCAGTTGAAATATGGGAAAATATAGTAGATTACCCACACCTTCAGCAACATGCCTGAAAAATGATTTCTTGCTTTTCGAACACATATTACATTTCCCTATCTGACCCAAATCAAGACACTCTTAAGGTCACAAATGACAGATACCCTTCTAGAGGATCAACTGAAACTGCAACCTCCATCCTGCAATCAAACTTGTAAATGCTTTCCAACAAAAAGCAGACACAACAAAGTCATTGCAAGGTTAACTTTAAAATTAACAGTTTTCATTTTTAAAATTATTAAGTACATAGTAGTTAATTTTTAAAAATTAATGTACATTTTAAAGTATAGCTAAAAAAAAGTTTCTTGAATGCAGCCTTGTTTGATTACAGAATGTAGCCTTCCAAAATGAAAAAGTTCTCCAACTCTAGATTCTTATTTCTGAACAGGTGTATCCAGCTGCTTAGTTGGAGATGCTGACTCATCAATTTCTTTGTCCCTTAGAGAAAGAATGAAACCATAAGTTTTTTCCCATCCCTCTATGACATGGGCCAAATAAATTGGGGTCAACAGAATAGTGAGTGATATAAATCATGGATAACAAATATGATTTATTAAGCAGGGAAGATTTGGGTCACTCTACTGGATAAAGAACCCCAATTAGTTGAGGTACTGTCTGAAAATAAAGAAATATATAATGGGTACTGGACGGTAGAAGCTCATAAGTATTAGCAATTACTGTCTTGTGAATGGTTGCAAAAACTAGGCCTCTCATTTTTAGATATACAAATATATCTCTAACTAGAGTGGGCATTTTTCTTGGCAAGTAAATGATTACTAATACATAGCTAATATAAACATGAAGTCTTAATTCTAGCTGGCTTACGTGTTTAAATCATGAAAAGAAGTCAGTTTAAATATGGTTTGGTGATAACCTGAAGTGGGGCCAAGAAATGGGTAATACACAAGCTGTTTGAATCTTTATTTTCTCTACAATCCCGTGGGTCCTTTTATTTAGAGTAACTCTTTCTTTTAATTCAACCAAGGCATTTTTCTCAAAGAAGCCATCACCAGATCCCATCTCTGGAAATTACCAACTTTCAGTTTAAGCCCCATAAAATCTTCAATATAAAACGAGAACTTGACAGGTTAAACTTGACAGAATAATTAGTATTAGTCTGCTCAAGCTCTCACACAAGTATTATTATGTGTATTGGCTAGAACTCTTTATGTTAATAGCATGAGAAAACTCAGATTGAAGCCATTTGATTGGAGCGAAAACTGAACAGTTTGGGGATAGTTCTAGCTTCATGAAAGACTTGATGCAGGGCTCAAATGACACGACCAGGACTCTTTTCTCCCTCTTTATCTATCAGTTTTGCTTTCGATTCCATTTTCAAGCAGACTTGTCCCTCATGAACCCACTATGTCACCTGGAAGCTCTGAGTTAAAAAGTTTAAATACAAAGGGTAGGTGTTAGTCTGCTGGGGCAACTCGAGGTTGCCTAGGTTACCTAAGTAGTGGACATTTATTTTCTCACAGTTCTGGAGGCTGGAACTCCAAGATCAAGGTTGGTTTCTGGTAAGTCCTCTCTCCTTGCCCATATTCTTGCTATGTTTTCACACGGCCTTTTCTCTGGGTGCACACAAAGCAGGGGGAGTAGGTGAGGGGGAAGAGATCTATCCTGGATGTTCTTCCTCTTCTTTTAAGAATACCAGCCCTATCAACTAGGGCTCCACTCTTACCTCATTTAACCTTAAAGGACCTATCTTCAAACATAGTCACATGGGAGTTAGGACTTCGACATATGAATTTGGGGAAGAGGGGACACAATTTGGTCCATAATAGAGGCGGTTAACAAACTTCAATTTTCTCAGTCTCAGTGAAAAAATCTCATTATATACATATCATTGGCTTCAATTCAGTTACATGGCTGTGTTTCAACCAATTACTGTAACTAGGATGATGGAATATCCTAGAGACAAAGGGTAGGCTCAGAATCCACATGGCTGATAACAGAAGGGAAGATGAACTTCCCAAAGAATAATCAGAATGCATTTGGCAGAAAAAAGAGGAAGGGATTGATGCTGAGAACTAATGAATAACAATATTGGGATGGCAAACCCTTGCTCTGAGTGAAGACAACATCTAGTCAGAGGAAAAAAGTACAGCAATAGGCCCCTTAAGAGTTGAAGCTGGTTCTACATGTACAGATCAGAGAAACTATAGACTAGATTTCATTATCATTATTACTATTCAACAGTCAAATCTGCCATGTTGGTAGAATTACTCATTTTGATATCTAATTATCACAGTGGCAGTTGTGATGCTTCAATTTCCTGATCTTTTCTAAGATGTCTCCTTGTGAACTTCCTAGGCCTCAATTCCATGAAAGGACTGTATCCATTCATTGATACATTCATTCACCTTGCCCCGTGGCGGAAGGGACTGTATTCATTCGTTTTCTGGCCAAGGAACCCATACACCTATATATACCCCGAGACTAAAGGCCTAAAGGAAGAGATGGGGAAAGACCGGGAGAGAAATGGAGAGAGCTTCTCTCTCCCCACTAGAATTCTCTCCCTCTACCAGGAGCCTTAGTGTTTTCTATATTCTTTTCTGTGAATAAATTCTGCCTTACCACTAGGGGGTGGGGGGAAATAATGTAATGAAGAATAATAAAATACATGTTAATTGAAAAAAAAAAAGTAATAGAATCCTTACTCCTGCAAAACAGAGGCTACATGTTACCTATACATGTCCTACATTTACATACACACATATGTATGTAAAGGGGGTAGCAATCACCTTTACAGAGTACCTGAATAAATGATTTGTGCCTCCTGCACTGACCCTTGTAAAGGGAACATGAGCCATTTTGTTCTTTTTAATGCCCTGGTGAGGAGGAGGGAAAGAGAAGGATGATGTTTTAGCTAAAAAGGCAAAAAAGGAGCCTATCTGTTTGGTGGGACTCTGAACATTGAGAACAGCAGATATTTTGGTTCACTGGACAGACCATCCTTTACTTGAGACGAGTCAGAAGAGACACAACAAAGTCATTTCCTATGAGACCTTGGAGGAAAATAAGCACATCCAAGGCATTTCGCCAAGGGGGCTAGCTGGGCAGAACAGGATTCCTTATGAAGCGACCTGCCCCTAGAGATCACTGCCTGTCAGAGGCCAGAGAGGGAGGGTGGCAGGAGGCCCTGAGTGGCGGAGGACTTGTGACTTGGAGGCTGGCAGCAGGGTGTGCTTACCTGTGAACACGTTCTGGAGGCCATCTGCAGCCACGGGCGCCTTGGCAGCCACTGTAGGAGACACCACACCGCCACTACCATCTGTGGCCAAGCTGCGCTCCAAGACCCTCCCGCCAGGGTCCAACAAGCATCCAGCTCCGCTGTCCAGTCTGCAGAGCGGCTGAGCCTGCCTGAAAGGCCACCGTCCACAGGGTGCTTTTTGGATGGTGCAGCCACTGAGACCAGGGCAGCTCTGGGCCCCCGGCTCAGGGAGGACTCCAGCCGCCTCTTGATCCTGGGGCACTGGCTAGGGGACTGAGACAGGGAGTGATTGGGCGAGATGAGCTGCCATTGGGTGGTGGTCTTGATGTAACAGGGAGTGATGAGCCCGTAGGGCTTGAAGCAGTAGGGTCTGGGCGCAGGGCTGCCAGGCAGGGAGGCAGCGGTAAGGGGTGCCAGGACCCTGTGACCCCGCCTCGGCTCTCCCTCCAGCCTCTCCTGGGCCTCTGCTCCCACCTCCCGGCCCCACTGCTCCGCCATAGAACCTCGGAGGTCATCCTGAAAAGTATCCTCCTCGCCCTCCTCATCTGCGTCTCCAGCCCTATGCTCGGAGACGCCTCCTGCGCTCTCTCCCAGTGCGACATCGGGAAACGCGAAGGCCGAGAGCGAGTCCTCTGCTGCGGTCTGTGCCTCTGGAAAGTCAGGCACTCCAGAGACGCTGAGGGCATTTGGGGACTGCCGCTGCTGGGGCACCGGGGACTTAGCGGCCAGGCCCTCAGGCAGGTCCGAGAGTGCAGAAACTGGCTGCTCTGTGTCCACCCTGCCCAGGGTTTCCCCAGCCCCGTGCCGAGGCCCCAGCTGGAACTGGTTCGGGCCCAGGAAGGCCCCGGGCTGAGAGGAAGTGTCGGTGGGCGACGCGGCAGCCTCCTCGGAGCCCTGGAGAAGCAGCAGATGCTTTTGCTGCTGCAGGTGGATCGCCTGCAGGAGGTCGGAAAGCAAATCCTATTCCTCCATACCCCAGTGAAAGCTACAGATGTCCGGGTCCAACCTGAGCTGGTCCTTTGTCCATCCTGAGCCCCTACTGCAGTTTCCAAATCCTTTGGTACCGCCTGGACGCCCAAACTGGCCTTGGCCCTCCCAGGAGGCCCGGACCGGTAACCTCAAAAGGGCCCGCGCACCTGGTATCCGACAGGCCGATCTCTGCCTAGAGGCTGATGTCAGGGGTCTTGGTGATCACGGAGTGAGCGCTATCCAGCTCACCGGTCTGCAGGGTCTGGGAGTCCAGCACGTCCTCGCGGGAGCACCCCTCCCCCCCCCAGTGCTTTTCCCCTTGGACAGGTTCTTCCTGATCTGCAGGTTGGAAAACACCGAGGCTCTGGAGTCCAACTTGCTCTTCTTCTTGCCAAGCTCCCAGCCGTCACCCCCTCCCCCTCTGCCGTGTCTCCCCAACGCCTTCTGGCCCCTGTTCCCCTTCTTTTTGACTTCCACATCCTATGCCCCACAGCATCCTTGGAGCCACCGCCGCCGCCTTCATGGGAGGCATCACCTGTGTTCCTCTTCAACATCCCATTCTGGTTCCCCATGTTGTGATCCAGACCCCGGGGCCGGCACTCAGGCCAGCCGCACTCCTCGACCCTGGGCCGACCCAGAGAGTCTCATGGTCGAGTCAGGCGGCAGGGCGAGCCGCTGGGAGGAGAGGTCCGCGTGAGCCGGCTGGCCACCCACTCATCTGTCTCCGCTTTGTGTAATGCGTAGCAGCTGCTGTAGCTGTGGCTACCGCTGTGACTGCGGCTCTGGGTCGGCAGAGTCCCAACATGTTCAGTGCGGCGTGCAGTGCCTGCCAATGGCTTGTGCGGACACAGCACGGGCCAGGCTCCCCACCCGCCGCCGCCCCCACTAGACTCCTAACTGAACCCGGGAGCGAAACACGTTTCCTCTATCTTGGGGACTTTAATTTCCACCTTTCGGATCCAATTCATTGTCCCAGCCCAAAGAACTGGTCAGCTGTGAGATGCACTCCAAATTTCGAAGCTCCTGGCCCTGCCATGAGAAAAGTTAAAGGAAAAAAAAAAAAAAAAAAGGAGAAAATTTTACATGGAGAAATATTGAGCCCAAATTTCAGATTAGAGGTGCCATCATATCAAGGCCACATACACGACCCCACCCTAACACCCACCTCTGCAAGGCTCTTCAGTAAATATTTGTTGTGTGAATAGGTTGTTCTTTTTCTTAAATAATTGTTTGTGTCCTGCACACTGTCAATGTGCTGGAGCATATGGTTCAGGAAAAGTTTCTACCCTTGACGCTGTTTTTATGTTTCACACAGACCCGGCTTCTCCATGCGAGAGGACGTTAGCTGTCATTTTCAAAGTTGGTTTATACAACTTTTTTTTTTTTTGACAGAAAAAGGAGAAGTGGGGGGAGCAGAAAATACTAAGATTAGAGTTGATGAAAATGATAATGTTCAAATTTTATGTGTTTTCCATATATAGTACACAGCATTTGTATTCAAAAAGGATGCATATACTTTAACTCCCAGGAGTTCAAACTCATCAGTATTAAACATACCACTATTTGGCCACCTATAAAAAGGAAACAAACAAACAAAAAGAACAGAAAGGAAACACCCTTGGTGCAAACACATATAATCAGATGTAATGCTATAAACCACCACTTTCCCAAGCAAAGCCTTACAGGCAAACTTTGTCATGTAACAGAGAGTCTTAACATTTTGGCCTCAATATGAGCATAAACACTTCATTTCAATGTACATTTTGTAACTATTTTAATTTTTTGTGATAATTAGCTATCTATATTTTTAAAGTATTTATAAAACATCATTGATATCTAAAGAAGCTTCTAGCCTCATATCAAGATTAAGGTGGCATTAAGAAATGTTGGAGGTACTTAACTTGTAGATTTTCTATTAACCACTTTGAAAATATGGATGGCAATCCAACTTGTTCATATTAATAACATGATCCTGTGGAGGAGAAAGTACTACATGGTATACAATTTAATTTAAATATACAAAGAAAATGAAGGGTATTCCTTGAATGTTATGGGCCAACATGTTAAAACTCCCTCTTTAACCATCTTTATCAAGAACAAAACAAAACAAAACAAAACAAAATAAAAGGTCAGTCCTATAAGTCTCTCATTATTAGCCTTTTTCAAATTTATGTTTTTTAAAGTAAGTGTAACTTAAGGGCAGGTAGCCAGCTGTCCTCAGGTGGCCCTTTAGAGAAAATGTTTTGGAGAAATCTACTTTAGTAACGTTGCCAGGGTAATATCCCTGTCTTCAAGTGATTCCAGAGAACTTGAAAACCCTTTGTTGCACCTCTTTCACAACACTGTTCTTTCTTCTAGAATCTAGGTTCCTGAGAGGGCACAATTTACATGTGGCTATTAGAATTTTCTGCTTCTTTGAGTGCTGAGATACTTTGCATCTTGATTTTTATTTTTGATTAACAGAACATTTCTGATTCTGAACCATTGTTTTCCTTATCTTTTTTCTGTGATATATTCTAGAAGCACAAAAGACAAAGGAAGGGAGGGGGAGTGAGAGGGAATGAGCTGCTGGTTTTTTTCACATCCTTTGAATACAAAACAATAGGTGACAGTTGTACAGCAGATCACAGTTGGCAAAACTTTATTGCATGCCAAGGCTCATTTGAAACTCACAAGTGTAGGTATCAAAAATAGGTATGTACTCTCACCCCAGTAGTAATTAATGCATAAACACAGGCTCAGTAAGCCTAACAGATTTATCCAAGGTCATAGATCAGAGGCAATACTTGAAACTACAGATTTGGCTTCCAAATTTTAACAAACTACACCACATAGTTTATTCTTTGTAGCACTGGTAAGGATATCATTAAGGCTAATTACAAAACTTTGCCAAAGCATTCCTTGTTTATTAGTAAGCATTTAGTAATCTCAAAGAAGCCTTGGACATGGCCTAAGCTTAACTCCATTTGGTAGAGTAAGAATATCACATCTGTAGTTGTAATATACATTTAACAAATAACCAGAAGTCTTACCTTGTGCCTGGCTACATCCTAGTTAC
>CAUYON010019040.1:0-26961 GCA_963573935.1 Arctocebus calabarensis
GTGTCCAGAAGCCTCACGCTGTCTCCCTGTGTCCCCAAAGGGAAGTTTCTGGGCAGATCCTGCCTGGCAGAGATGCCTAAAGTCCTCTCTCCCCAGTCTCACTGTGCCCAGCCGCAAGGAAGCTGTTACTCGTCCGCCATCCCCTCCACAGTATTTCTCAACTGTCTCTTCTTTTTCTTCTGCTATCTCCCTGAAATGCAGGCATTGATCTCCTCTCATCTGGTGGATTACAAAACTCAGTAAACTGTGGCCCAAGTGCCAAATCAAGCTACCTGCCTGTTTTTATAGATAAAGTTTTATCGAAACAAAGCAGTAATCATTCATGTACATATTATCTATGGCTGGTTTTGTGCTGTCATGTAGAATTGAATAGTTGTAGTGAAGATCATATGACTCTCAAAACCAAAAACAATTCTTTTCTGCCCTTCACAGAAAACATTTGCCAAAACCTGGTCTAATACAATAACCTAAGTAACCACCTCACTTTCTTTCATCACATCGTGGAAAAGTGTCACTTTTGGCTCAGTGCCTGTAGCACAGTGGTTATGGTGCCAGCCACATACATCAAGGCTGGTGGGTTTGAAACAGGCCCTGGGGCTAGCTAAACAACAATGACAATTGCAACAAAAAATAGCCCTAGGCATTGTGGCACTTGCCTGTAGTCCCAGCTACTTGGTAGTCTGAGGCAAGAGAATTGCTTAAGCCCAACAGTTTGAAGTTACTGTGAGCTGAGATGCCATGGCATTCTACCCAGGGTGACATAGTGAGCCTCTGTTTCAAAAAAAAGAAAAGAAAAAGTGTCACTTTTAAGTTTAGATCAAGTGACATCACTTCCACACTAAAAAATATTTAATGGTCCCCCATTTCTCACACAGTAAAACTCAAACTCCTAGCTTTGCATTCAAAGTCTGCCACAATGCACTTATAGCAAATCCTAGCTCATTCCTACCATCCTGGAGTACTCACCATTCCCAGAAAATGCAGTGCACATTCATGTCCCATACCACTTCCAATGTTATCTGCTCTATCTGGGATATTCTCTCTTCTCCACCTTACTGAAATTCTGTTTATTCTTTAAGAGGACCCTCAACTGCTATTGTTTTAAGTGAAGTTTCCCTTGATATTTCACAATTCCCCTCATACTCTTTCCTAAATCTTTGGGCTCTCAGGCACTGTTCTTAATCCTATTAAAAGGTCTAAACATCACTTTGACTTATTTTATAATTTGTTGTGTACATGTCTCTCTTGGGTCACTCCCCCAACCAAATCATAATTTCTTTTAGAGTAGGTACTAGGACTTCTTCTAATAAACTTTTTCAATCGTATGTCAGACCTCATCTGACATGATGATTTTCCCATTCTGCTCCAATGTCAAAAGATGTCTGAGCGTTTTTTGTTGTTGTTGCCTTTGTTCCACACATATTTTTTGTTGCAGAGCCTTCCCAATGCATTTCCTCATGTAGTTTGGGCTCCAGCCAACAGGCAGCACAGGTGTACCCTTTCTGGTTCTCAGCAGGCCATGTTTTTTGATGTGAACAGTAATCAGGTGTTGTATTAACACAATTGTGCTTATAGAAAAATGGCAGGGAGAAGGCGTGTAAGTAATGATAATAGTGCAACATAGAGTGTTTAGGACAGGTAGGTTGAAGGAAAGTTTTGTTCTGGTGAATCTGAAGCTAGTGATGAAGATGAAAGTGAGGATAAGACACAACCTGTAACAAGTACCTGGAAGGTTTATCATGATGGTGATCTTACAGATCTCCCATACTCTGTCATACAACAAGTATTCACCCTTCCTCAAAGTGCCAGCCCCAAACTGAACTTGAACATTTCCAGCTCTTTTTCTAAGATGACCTTATTGGTGAAATTGTGACTGTGACAAATATGTATGCAGTGGAAAAAATACAGAAGGTGATTCCACTAACAAAATACTCAATGTGGCACTTGTGGAAGGATGTTTCCTCAGAAGAAATGAAAGGGTTCTTTGGTGTCATACTGAACATGGCTCTGAATTTGAAGGTGAAATTAGTTGACTTTTTTACTAAAGATTGGCTAAACCAAACCCCATTCTTCAAGGATGTTTTCTCTCATCTCTGTTTTTCCCAAATACTTTGGATGCTGCATTTATTTCTACCTGTCGCAGCTCAAGGGAGTGTGTGTACCCAAGTGAGCAAGGTGAGGAATGTTAGTGAGTATACTGACAATAAATGCAAAGAACTTTATGTACCAGGAATAAATGTGGCTAACGATGAGAGCACAGTGGGTTTCAAAGGAAGTATTCAATCCAAGTGCTACAATCTGAAGAAGCCTACAAAGTGGGGCCTATGAAATTTTTACCTGTGTGACTCAGAAAATGGTTACGTGTTTTCTCACATTCCCTACTATTGCAAGACAACAACAGAAAGTCTTATTCGTCCTGATTTGCCATTTATGTCTCACATAGTGATTCGTTTGGCACAAGTTTTACAAACACATACAAGTGGTTCAGGCTATCACATCTACAGTGACAGGTTCTACACAAGCCCTCAGCTTGCTCGGGAACTGCATAAAATGAAAATGCCTGTAACAGGAAGAGTTATGGCTTCTAGGAAGGATTTTCCAAGTGATCTGAAAAAGAAGAAACTTCAGGAATCTGAATTATGGGCCTATCAATGTAATACGAAAATTATGTGCCTCTCATTCCATGACAAGAGGTTAGTGACAAACAACACAGTTTATCACTGGTTATAGGAAGAAAACAGCCTATTCAATTTGAAAAACTAACAGTTATTTTAGAGTACATAAAGTTTATGGGAAGAGAGGACAGAGCTGATCAGTACTGTGGATGTTACGGATTTACATGGCGGTCCTACACATGGTAGAAAAAATTCTTCTTTTTGCTTGCTAATGAAGTTGTAGTTGTGAACAGCTACATCCTTTACTCATTAAATAAGAAGTAGAGTGGAGAAAAAGTGCAAACATGCCTTTGTTACAGGAGAAGTCTCAGCCCTCAGCTTCTGAGCAATGTGAGGAAGAGAAATTCAAGAAAGAGGGGAAGACCATCTTCTGACACTGAGGAAAGGCTAAATGGGAAGAAGCATTTTATCATGCAGAATAAACATAATCAACAAAGGACTGCAGGGTTTGCAGCGCAAGAAATGAGAAAGATGGGAGGAGAGAAACCACTTTCTACGGCGAGTCATGCAAGAGGAAGCCTGGACTTCATCCCGGAGACGGCTTCAAGAAGTATCACAGTCAAAAAAAAATTATAAACAAAAGTACTTTATTTTATGTATTCTAAAATAGGTAATAAAGTCATGATTTGAGTTCATCTTTATGTTTTCCTCTTTTAAAACTGCAGGATAATTAACAATTATTTACCAACCTCTTTCCTGCCCCACATAAACGAGAGCTGGGGAGTATGTGGTTGGCTGAAAATTGGATTGGAAAGGGTTTCCCAGTAGAGGGTCCAGTGTCTAGCATAGAATATGTAAATTTATTTGGTATTTATTTTATTCATTTACTTGTCATACAATAGAATTATTTATTTGGCAGATTATAGGTACATTTCTTTAGCACCAACTTGGAGTCAAGCACAGTACTAACTCTATACACAATATGTCTAATCCTTACAAAAATGCGAAGGTTACCTGTTAGCACTATTCCACAGGTGAAGAAACTGAGGCTCGAAGAGGTTAACTACACAGTAATTAATTATGCAGCTTCAATTTCAGTCCACATTTATCTCATTCCTTCACACATTTGAAGCAGTTGAACATCCTATTCATCATGATGGAGCATTTGTAAAACAAAGAAGAGGAGATTCACAAGAAAGGCATTTACTGTTTATCACTTAATTGTGCAATTTGGGGGAAGGAAAATAATCATCCTTCTTCCCTTGCCCAAACAAGGCCTAAACACATGGATATAATTTTGCTTTACACTAAAAACAAAATGATTGCATTTTCTCATTTTATATTGTTAAATAAGAAATGTTCTATAGATTAATGAAATTGAGGGATGAGTAGTTATCAAATCTGGCTGTGAAGGAGACCTTCTGCATTGCAAAGCGTATTTTATCCATCTTGGGCAGCTGTAGTTTAATTGTAAGTATTTATGGTTGAGCTTTCATGTCTAATTCATGAAAGCTAGGTAATGTGAGATCCCACTTTGGAAATTTGCTCAAGTTTTTGCTACAAAAATCTACACTTGAATGGGTTTTGTCTGGAGAATTATGGGTTTTATGCAGTAATGACATGAAAATCATCCGTATTCCACTTTACCACACAAAGCCACTCCTCCTACTGTTCATGCTATGGAGACAACTATGCTTGGCTTTGTGGAAGTAAATCAACCAGTACATCCCCTGTTATGTGTCATTTGAACTGGATATGAAACATGCAACCATGGAGAGTCATTGTAATATAGAAAAAAATCCCCCCTTTGAGCTTATTTTAAAAAGAAATCAACATGTGGTATAGGTTTTATAACCTGCAGAATTACACTTCTTTATGTTAACAATGTTTTTACATTTAAAAGAAACCATTGATTCTTATTGAAAAATCCTTTCTTGATATTAAAAATCCTCTTTATAGTTTGGGTCAGGGAAAGAAAAATAGGATTTTCAATGATTTAAATCTTAATAAGGACCACAGATCTCACTCTACCACTAGCTGTGAGGGGAACTGGTCCCTGGGTCAAGTGCACTATGATATCTTTACAAGAGAAAACAGAGAACAAAACCTTTGGCTTTTCTGGAAATCTTCACATGAAGAATTTGGCTGTGACTTAGGGAGACACAGCATGGAACAGTCACCTGGGTTTCTGACACTGCTCCATGTGCTCGAGCACCAGTGAGTCACATAAAACCTCTGAGACCCTCTGTGGCGCTCACACTTCACAACTTGGATACAAAACAAGAGAATTCCAGAGTGAGGAAGCATTCTCTTTTTGAAGATGCAGCAAAAATTAAAACTAGAAGTCTTGAGATGGCATTTCTGCCCCACCGAGGAAAGAAGGACAGCCAGCAAACAAGGCCACAGATGCTCCCGGCTGAGGTTGACCTTATTTTCATTTGAGAGCTTCTCTGCTCTCAGGTGCCTTGGAATTTCCAAAGTCTCTCCATCAAGGTGTTACAAAAGCTTTTCTTAGTATTTCATCATTGATTTGTGATGCAGGCAAATGTCACATCTGGGCCCCAGCCACTGGGGCTGTGAAGGGTTTTTTGCAGTCTACCAAGGGACCCTGGAGGCCATTGGAGACTTGTGTGTTAAACTCTATTGTATGTGGAGCCCTAACATGTCAGAACATGGAGGGAACAAGCAGAGCTGAAGTGTGTAAGCTAGAACTGGGGTGTCACACCCCTAACACACCCTGAACATACACTTTGTGGAGTGTCACAAAGCAAACCCCTAACATTCTCAGCAGATATCTTCTTAACTTGGAAAAGAAAAAAAAGCCCACTGTAGATTGTGGCTACACCAACCCTCACCTTCCTGAGGGGCTGCTAAATTTAGACTTTGACAGCTATCTCCAAAGGCGGTTACACATGTAACTGATTATGGAGATAGAGGAATGGGCTTGCAAAATAAAGACAATTATCATACACTTTGTTTTTTTAATTTCACATTGATATGAGGGTACAGACAGTTAGGCTACATTGTTTTCATTTCTAACAAAGTTCAAGTGGTGGTAGACCCAAGGGGTGTGCTGTACACCCTTACATTGTGCACAATAGGTGAGAACTTGCCAATCCCCCTCCCACTTCCTTCTTCTCTTTTCCCTCCTCCCCTTCCCCTTTACTAGAATATACTTGTGTTTTTCTTTCATGTGGGCATGTAGTTGTTTATACATCAATTTCATATTAGTATTGAGTACTTTGGATACTTTCTTTTCCCTTCTAGTGATACTTAACTAAGAAGAATGTGCCTCAAGTCCATACAGGTAAATACAAAAGATGTAAAGTCTCCATCATTTTTTAGGACTGAATAATATTCCGTGATACATGTATACCACTGTTTATTAATCCATTCATGGGTTGATGGGCACTTGGTTTGCTTCTACGCGTTGGTGATTGTGAATTGAGCTGAAATATGCATTCTAGTGCAATTGTTCTTGTGGTAAAATAAGTTTTTTTCTTCTGAGTAGATACCTGGTAATGGGATTGCAGGATCAAATGGAAGGTTGATTTCTGGTATATTTCTAGAAATATACATTCTAGTGCAATTGTTCTTGTGGTAAAATAACTTTTTTTCTTCTGAGTAGATACCTGGTAATGGGATTGCAGGATCAAATGGAAGGTTGATTTCTGGTTCTGGAAGAATTCTCTATACTTCTTTCCATAGAGGCTATATTAGTTTGCAATCCCATCAGCAGTGTAAGAGTGTTCCCTTGTCTCCACATCCATGCCAGCATCTGCATCTTTGAGATTTTGTGGTTTTGTGATTTTATTTTCACACTTTTAAGTTTTGCCCACCAACTTCAGTGGACACCAAACTCATGCATAAATACATCTTGCAATTATTTTTTGTCTTTAGCATTTTTATATTTGTGTTTAAATTTATATGCATTTAAAAGTTTGTGTTAATTTTTCATGTTTTGTTAAAAATTTTTTAAAATAAGCTATTTTTAATAACTTAATGTTTAATATTTTAAAGGCTTCATATGTTGATGTGTTGGATGAAAAATGAGAAGGTGAATGACAAAGAGAGAAAGGAAGCTGCTTCCATGTCTACTCAGACGCTTTCTGAAATATAGAATGTCCTTTCCCCGTTCAGTGCCCTAAGCCCTGTTTTAGCCTTCCTGTGATCCCTGCCATCCCCATCTCCATCTCTGAGACACACCCAACCTCTCCGTCCCAGGTGTTTCCATAGCACTTTGAATTATTTATTCCAATTTATTTTTCTTTATCTCTTTTGTCAGTCTCTCTGCTCCACAAGGACAGGTAAAATGTGTATCTAATCATCTGAATATCTCTAATGCTTGGTGCATAACAGGACTTTGTAAATATTTATCGAATGAGTGAATAACTCTGTCATGACCTTAGCCTTCACAAACTTCAATGTGCAGCAGAAATGAGAACATAAAAATTCCATCTGTGAAAGTATTTTTCTTATTTACAACTGTTTTTTTATTTTCAAATGCACTGTCAAGAGGATAGTATAGATTTCCTGTCTTGATTGTTGCCAGAGAGAACACCTGCTGGGCCTGGAAGGAAAATATACCTAGGGTTAAGGGTGGGGAAGGAATGAAAGAGCTTTCCAGATGTTTTCAACAAACCTCTGAGTCTTAGGTGTCTATGGAAAGTCATCAGTGAGATGTAGCCGAGGCAGAACAAAACAGCCCCGGTGTTGTCATTCCTTCATACTGTCACTTAACAAACGTTTATGGAGCATTTTCTCTGGGCAGTGTGGGGCTCTACGCAACTGACAGGAAATAAAGGTCGGGTGATAGACAAACCCCTGCCTTCCAAGATTTCCTACTCTAATGAAAATTCAACAACAATCCCATGCTGGGTGGTAAGCACCAGAGCAGGAGTTAAGCACAGGGTGTGGCTGAAGAAAGGGTTACAGTGATTGGCTCTGGAACTCTTTGTTTTCTGAATGGGCAGGGCCATGTTTAGATCCCGGATGCCGGTGTCTGCAGGAGGCTGGCGATTCTCTCGACTTACATGCAGGTGGCATTAGATCTTTTGGTAACTGGGATGATGACCCTAGGTCCACAGAGAGAAGGTGACGGGGTTGTCTCCATCAGGACCTTGAGGCCCCATGCGCACTGAGACTTTCAAACGTTCACTAGGGTATGAATTAATTGCGAAGCTCAGTAAAAATGCAGATTTTGGTTCCTTGGGATTGAAGAAGGGACTTGAGATTTTCCGTGTCTAACAAGTTCCGCAGGAGATTCTGACGCTGCAGGTCCATGGACCACATTTTGAGTAGCAAGAACCCAGAAGAAAGAGCACCATCTTTCAAGGGCTAACAGACCTGTGTGGCACATCACAACCCCAATTCACTATCTCCGTGGCTCTTGGGGAATTGCTTTTGCTTCCTGATCCCCGGTTTATAGCATTGGGAAAAAAGGACAATCCATATGCAGCACACATTAGAAGGTTGCTATGAGGATTCAAGGAAGTGTCTCCCAGTAATTACTGGATATTAGCGGATTTCCATTCTTGCCTCAAATGTGTCTGGGAACAGTCACAAAAATATTGCCTTTCGGATCAAATAGAAAATCTTATTTATGGTTTGGTCACTGTTCTGGTTTACTCTACCTGGACCCATGGTCTGCTTGGGATTTATTTTTTATTCTCAACACCTCTCAATCTAATAGCAGATGCTATTCATGAACTAGATGGTTTGTTGATCTGGATTATTAATGAAGTTGTTAAGTGAGACTAGAAGGGAAACCAGAAGCATCCTGCTCTCGGCCTCGCCATAAATCACCGCCCTGCGCCGAGCCGGCTTCTGCCGCTTGTCAGTTCCTATCACCCCACATATCTCAATGAAGCTGAATGAATTTCATGATTAAAGTTTCATGAGCTAAACCTCGAGGTCTAACCCCCGCAGCACCCGTCTTTGTCTTCCCATCCTGCATGCAGGTGCGCTTTGCAGGATTAGTTTTTTCCTTGCAGACACCCCACTGCTGAGTCCTTATAAAGCTGTTTTCTCCTGAATGTTGAGAAGTTTGCTTTCAGTCTCTGCTCTCCACTGACAGAGGACCAGCTGGCTCTACATATGATGTATGCCTTTTACCTTGGTAATAAATCTGGTGGCCATACGTCTGACAGCCTGCCAAGGCTCCCGTCACCTGTGTAGTCACACCGTTGGCACCTGCCTGGCCTTGCCTCATCCTCCTCTCACAGGGGAACAAGGGTCTCCTTCACATACAGCTGTTGGCACCCAGAGCTGCAGAATAACCTTCCTATGATTCTGACTATCTGGGGTTTACATGTTGCACAGAAGAAAAATAGACCTATTTTCTATTACAAATGGAAATGGAAATTTCTCTGGCCAGAATCTGCAAGACTTTCCACCATGCAAATGCATCCGCATGTTCACATCATCAGATGAGTATTTGGGGGTCTTTCTGGACTATTCAATATCAGGAGAGTTAACAGGCCTGGTCCCAAACTCTTAAAACACTGATCTCTCTAAAGATCAAAGAGAGTTTTAGAATCCACATCCAGAATGTCCCACACTGGCGTCTTCCCAGCTCATTTTTTTTTACAGGAAGTTCATCCTTTCCTCAGAAGCGAGAAGTTAATACAGAGGCAGGCCATTAGGTTTACAGGCTTGCTACAACATTTCTGAAAAAGAGATGTGCGATGTGCAGAAAGGAGCTGGGGTGTACAAAATTGGGGCAGACATGCAATTTAAAAGCTTGAAAAGAAAGGGCTATTGACTAGCAGACTCATTTGGAGATCCAGGATTCTTAAGGCCAAAAATGCATGCTGCCTTTTGTCTGATGCCCTCTTCTCCCAATCCTTAAAACATAAAGAGAACAAAATTGGACTTTTTAGACTTTGACAATAATTTCCAACAGAAACCATTAAGCTATTCTTTTTTCATTCTCATATGCATTCTCTTTTTTCTCATTGCAGCCACATAAACATGTGGGTACATACACACACACACACAGCTACTTATTTCTCTATTTTTCATCATTACGTACACCTGTGCTATCTTATGTGACACCAAAGCCACAAGTAGCTCTATAATGTAAAAGTTAAAAAACTTCTATTAATTTAAATTTAAAAATTTATAAATCCATTCCTTGGTCACACTAGCACTATTTCAAGGCCACATGTAGCTAATTGCTGCTGCATTAAACAGTGGAGACATACAAGTTTAGTATCCCTTATCCAAAGTGCTTGTGACCAGAAGTGTTTCAGATCTTGGATTTTTTAAAATGTTAGAATATCTACATTATATATACGTACCCATTAAACATCTGAAATCTGAAAATTCAAAATCCAGAATGCTCCACTGAGCATTTCCTTAAAATGCTCAAAAAGTTTCAGATTTTGAAGCATTTTGGATTTTGGATTTGAAATGCTCAACCTGTAGAACATTTCCATCATTACAGAAAGTTCTTTCGGCCAGTGTTGACCTATGTAGTTTGTGCCATATGATAAACATTCAAGAAATACCTGTTAACTGGCTGAATGAACAAGTGGATATGTACTCTAGTTTTTCCAAATATATTTGTTCCTCTAATCTTTCTTCAACTTCTCTAAAAAGTGCTTATTTATTTAGGGGTAAAAAAAGTAAAAATTTCTACCACACACTATGGTATTCAGAGCTATCTTATTTGGCATACATTTCAATGTAATTTTAAAATCATGGCTACTAAAAGAAAATAGAGGAGAATTATATATACTTGAGATGGGAGAGGGAGAAATCTTCCAAACCAAACAGGATAAGATTCACAGATTGGTCTGCATATGGATTTCAAATTTCTAAGGGATAAAAATATTTAAGGCCAACAAACATATGGGAAACATTTTACCATATGTAACTGATAAGGGATTAAATCCTCAATGTAAAAGAATCTCAAAAATCAATTTAAGAAAACACCCAGTAGAAAAATGGACAAAAGATAAAAAGAGCCAATTCACAGAAGAATATAGTCATTACACTCATTTAAGAAGTTTAACCTTACTACTAATCAAACAAATGCAATTAAAACAACTATAAGATGTTTTTCACTTACCAATCTGATAAAGATTTTTAAATCCTCTCATAATTAGCACTGGCAAGGTTATGGGGAAATAGACACATCCAATCTTGATATTCTGAATTGTAAATGATACGGCCTTTGGGGAGGGCACTTTGGCAGTTTCAACCAAAATTTCAAATGTGCATACATTTTCATCAGCAATTCTATTTCTAGAAACTTATCCTACAGCAATACTTAGACAAATGTGTAAAGATTTATGTACCTAGAAGTTTATCATAAAGTGGTTTATCAGAGTGAAAAATAGATACATCTAAAAGTTTATCAGCATGTAACCTGGAATATTGTTTAGCTCAGTGGTTCTCAACCTTCCTAATGCCACGACCCTTTAATACAGTTCCTCATGTTGTGGTGACCCCCAACCATAAAATTATTTTCATTGCTACTTTATAACTGTAATTTTGCTGCTGTTATGAATCATAATGTAAATATCTGATATGCAGGATGATCTTAGGCAACCCCTGTGAAAGGGTCATTCGACCCCCAAAGGGGTCGTGACCCATAGGTTGAGAACTGGATAGCTTTTTCTTTTCTTTTTTTTTTTTGAGACGGAGTCTCACTTTGTCACCCTTGGTAGAGTGCTGCAGTGTCACAGCTCACAGCAACCTCCACCTCTTGGGCTCCAGTGATTCTCTTGCCTCCGCTTCCCAAGTATCTGGGACTACAGGTATCCAGCTCAACACCCAGCTATTTTTACAGACAAAGTCTCTCTCAGGCTCAGGCTGGTCTCAAACCTGTGAGGCCACCTGCCTTGGCCTCCCAGAGTGCTAGGATTACAGGCATGAGCCACTGCACCTGCTGTACAGCTTTTTAAACAAAACAGTACAAGACACAAAAGAATGTATCTACTGTTCCTCTGTGTATTATTAATATACACAGATACACAGACTTAAAGATTTTATTCTTATCAAGGGTTTATCATGTGCTAATCTTATGTAATGTAATATTAATTCATGCAATGTTCACATAAACTTATGTTATAGGTGATATTATTATATTTATTTTACAGATGAGGAAACTGCGTAGCACAAACTCACTTAGATAATAAATGTCAGAATCAGGGTTTGGTTCCAGGGAATCTGCTTAACACTGTCAGGTAGAGTGTGTGTCCCTGTGTGTGTGGTGTGTGTCCACAGAGGTAGGGAAATAGGTAAATTCCAAGTTGTTAATCTTTTGCTAGATTTGGGGAGTGAAATTGGCCTTAGAAATGACTGGATAAGAAAGAATGTGATGGGGAGAGGGGAGGTTGGGGTGGAGGGAGGGTAATTGGTGGGGCCACACCTACGGTGCATCTTAGAAGGGTACAGGCGAACCTTCCTAAATGCAGAATATAAATGTCTTCATGTAATAACGGAAAAATTGCCAGGAAGGCTATGTTAATCAGTTTGATGAAAATAGTTAAGATTGTATATGAAACCAGCACATAGTACCCCTTGATTGCACTATTTTACACAACTATGATTTAATGATAAAGATAATTTTAAAAAATGAGAAAATAAAATAAAAATCCCACTATTTCCAAGAAGCAAAGTATTTATTCAGGGTGTGGAGGACATTGGGAATAACTAGTGAATAGACCAGTTTAAAGCTTGGGAACCCACAAGAGCAACCTCTTTTCACCATTTTGTTAATTATTGATTAGTTAAGCAAAGATGCTATGAAGACATGGTATTAATTTGAGGATTTAAGTTAGATAAATGTGTCAAAGAGTTCAAGAGTAATAAATGCTTAGAGAAGTGTTTTAAAGAATAATAGAAATTAGCTAGATAACATAAGATTGGACAGACAAAAACTTATTTGGAGGAAAAAGAATACATAAACAAAGGCTTAACCTATTTGGGGAAACCATGGGTAATTTTATAATTTCCTAGGAAAGGTTTATTTATAAGATTAAGTATTTCTGTTATTGGGACAAAAGTTAGGTGATAAGGAGAGAGGTACTAGCTCCTATACATTTTCCGTCATGGGACAAGATTTGAACTTACAGTATTAGATAATACTATAGCTAATTAGAGCTGAGTGTTTACTAAAATGATGAGTGAAATCTTCAATTATTAAAAAACAAAATCCAAAGATTGAACATTTTTTTGTTGGCCATGGTATATTTGCTCTTCAAGACTGGAACTGCCAATAAACCCTGGGAATTTTGGTTCCTTTAGCATACTTCTCTGGACGCTTGCTAGTTCAGAACTCATGTTTCTACACAGTCCTTATATTTATTACAGTTTATCGAAAGTGTATGTGTGTATGTGTGTGTATATCTGCATGATTTCATTAATCTCTGTCTCTCTCACCAGACTTCAGTTCCAGGAAAGCAGACTTAATCAGTTTTCTCTCTACTTTAGCTTGAGTTTCTAACATAACATCTGATACAAAATAGAGGCTCGATGAAGATACATTGTAACACTGTGGACTGCTGCTGTCCTGACTTTGGCTACTAGAATTTTGTCTCTATTGAGTAATCAGGAATTGTTTTGAGGAGGAAAAGCAGTGGCCATTTGGGCTAGCTAGCCAACCTAGCCCAGTCAAATGAGAGACTGAGAGTCACTAGGGAATTCAGGGCATTCTGAGCACCAAATGCTGAGTAAGAGGCTGACACTTAGAACAGGAGCTTTCAGTTGACGTCTGGAATGGAAAAGAGTAATAAGTTCTTTCCAAAGGACATGAGCTGGTGTAAGCATGCAGGACCAGATACATAATTCACAAAGCCAAGTACAAAAGGAAAATGCTGCTGGTTATTAATTTTTTTAAGAAGTTCAAGATGGAAATATCAGAGCATTAAACCAAGGTTGCACAGTAAACCCTGGGGGTTTTGGTTCCTTTAGCATACCTAGGTTGCACACTTTTGAAGTTAGTTTCACAAACATTTACGGTTCATTAAGAAAATCTGAACATACATTTACAATTTTCTGCTAAAAAAATTAAGGAGGGAGGATTGTATTAATAGAGGGAAAGATGCTTTTAAATATCTAGGTATTTTTCTTTAACCTACATGTGAAGGTTGTGTCTTCAAAAGAAACTGGACCATTCTGTACCTTTATCCAATGGGGCTAACCCTACAAGCGTATTTCCAAAAGATTTAATCAAACACACTGGTTTGCCCCTCTGAATAGTCCTGAACTCTTAGCTGTACTGCAACATCCAATCGCTCTTTAGCCTCTAGGACTTGCCCTACATTTGAGGCTCCACAGTCCAAAAGGCATAGATTTTGACGCCAAATGGTTTTAAATCCCAGTTCCACAAATTATACTGTAATAACTAAAAGCAGATTACTCATGCTTCCTAAAACCTCAATTTCCTCATCCATAAAATAGAAGCATAGTACGTAGACACCCATATAGCATGGCCGTATTAAATAAGGGGAAAAGTGTAAAAGGCTCAGCAAAATCAATGCACAACAAATGAGAAACAGGTGTCCAGACACACCGTGCGCTACCTCTCTGCTTCAGATCAGAGCTGAATGGAGGGAGTGCAGTGCCCATGGGTCAGGGGACCCCGCTCTGATCCCTGCTCTCCGTCACTGAGTGACCCCTATTAACAGCTAAGTCACTGTCTCTCTGAGAGTCACTATTTCTACGGGGTGGAGAATGAGGGAGTGGTTGCAGGCGGTCCTTCCTGGCTGTACCGTTCGTCGGAATTGGTCTGAATTTTCACTATCCTTCCTAAGGAATCATCCCTGACCCAGTGTGGGTGCAAGTCTAGCCTCCCCTTGAGCTGTCCAAGGCGCTGGCCCCCGCCTGCACGCACTACACCCGGCATTGGCCACGGAGCCCCGCCCCGAGCTGCCTCTCTGCCTCCCTCCTCCTCCGGCGCGCGAGCTGGAGCCCACTTACCCGCTGCCGGGTGGCAGTCACTACTGAGAGGTCGCTGGCGAGGTGGCCGCGCGTGCGGCAGGTAGCAGGACGAGCTTGCTCTGCCCCCAGCCCGCGGAAGTGCCCGGGAGGTGGGCAGGGACCGGCAGAGTCCAGGCCAAAGGAGGGCACGGAGGCGCCTCCGGAAGGATGGAAGTCCCCGGGACCTGGAGCTGAGTAACCTAGCACACCCCGCGGGCAGGGCGCGCCGCAGGGAAGCGGTCCCTTGCTGTTCCTCCGGGAGCCCAACACCGTTCCCGCCCCGCCACGATGATCCCTCCGAGCGGCGCCCAGGAGGACGGCGGGGACCGGCTGCCCAAGGAGGCGGCGAGCGCCGAGCAGCCGACCTCTCCTGCATCCACCAGCAGCCAGGAATCCAAGGTACCTCGCGCACACTTGCCCCAAGAGAACACAAACTCACTCTCCTCTCCTCTCTCTGTCCACCTTTGTCTCCTCAGATCTGGCGCTGGCGCCGGGGGTTGAGACGGTCCCTAGTTTAGCCAGGGCTCAAGGTCTGTCTGTGCCTCCCTAGAGACCTGAACGTCCTGTAGGACCCACCGCTAATGATGCTGGACCACATCCTTGTGGACTCAGCCTTCTTCTCACCAGGACACAGACACACATGCAATTCATGTTGATCTGGATTCAGAGATTGGTTCCTTGTGGGGTGGGGGCTTGGTTGTGCTGTGCTTTGAACCTCCTTGTGCCCCAAGTGTGTGTGGGTATAGGCAGTTTCTGAAAGCTGCAGGATGGAAACAGCTGAAGGAGAAGCCTCCAGAAAAACTTGGGCATTGGACTAGGAAAGGTGTCCATATCCTAAGAGTCTCAGAGATCCTCTGCATGACAGATCTCATCTCTAACTTCAGATACCCCTAGTTTAACAAAAAAAAAAAAAAGCTTAGTCAAAGGGAAGTAACTACATTTTCCTGAAAGTTTATGCTCCTCTTGGGGAAGTTAATACTGTAAAGAACTTACACTTTCTTTTATGAAAGTTACACTGGCACATTTACACAGACCAACCCCGCTGCACTTTTGTCACCCGTACGCACATTTACACAGACCAACCCCGCTGCACTTTTGTCACCCGTACGCTTCCTCTGAAACTCTCCTGGGTTGCCACACACACGTTTGGAAATCTCGGAAGAGGATGAAGTAAAATGTGGCTGGTAGCCGTGCAATACCAAAAGGCAACTCAACCGGGAGTGAAAAATCCTAAGATGGAGTTTAGTGTTATATATGGATTCTTTTAAGTGCAGAGCTCCTGACTCATTGATTTCTTTGTGAGTTCCCCAGGCATTTTTGGAATGTGAGGCAGTCCCTGCATAGTCAGTAGCAAAGGAAGAGGGGAATGCTAGTTTGGAAGGCAGGTCAGATGGGGCAGAGAAAAGTGTAATCCTGGTTCCCTTCACCCACATCCCTGGCAACCCTTGACAAAATCAGAGTTTTAGTGGCTCTGGGGATTTGGTGTGATGGTGAGGACTCTACATGTCCTGGCTTCCAGAAGCTAACCATCTAAGACAGAAAGCTTTGTAATTTATTTTGATTTTTTTGTGCTAATCACCAGCTGCCAGACCTGGGTTATGTGTGTCAGCTTTTCTAAAACTCAGTTGCAAATGAGGGCAAAAGTCCCCACCTTCTAGGATCATTGTGAAGAATACAATGTGCATCCTGGGTACAAGTGTTAGGACACAGTCATGCAGCCAAACCGTATCTTTTTCCTTCTTGAGATAAGGAGATGGAATCCATGTCCTCTCAGACAATCTACTCCAAAGCAGTCTCATATCCCACACACATGCACTACCTCTCCTCCATCCTCAAGTTTCTGGGCATCACATTATTGTCTTCCTTCAGTCCGCACAGTGATGTGGGTTAGTGGTCATTTCAAAAGCAGTATAGAATTCCATAAATGAGTGTAGCGAAACTTAAGAGGTGAAGCTGGTATCCAACTTTTTGAATCAGGCCTGTTGCTCTGCAGTAAGTGTGTTCTAGAAAGAGCTTAGCATTTGAGAAAACAGCAGCGTGGTTCAAACACACTGTATGGATTTTCTATTTATAGATGTCCTAATGTAAATTATTTGGCAAAGCACAACCTCATATGTAATTCCCATAATTATTCACCCATTTATCTGGCTTACAGTTTCAGATTTGTATAAGTCAATTTTTCAGACGGTGGTCTACGCACCTGATGAGTGTTTATACATTCCTATATGTGTTGTCATGGCCTTGGTGTTCTTAATCAATGCAGATGAGCTGTGGGGGCCCACAAACCCTAGGGAATTGACTGCAAAACAGTGTGCCTGAATGTCAATTTTTCTTAGCATACCATTCATGGTAGTCTCAAAGGGATCCAGGTCCCTAGAAAAGGCTAACCTGCTGGTATGGGGGTACATGTAATAAGGAACAAGATGGCATGAAAAAGAAGAGGAGGAAGGCTTTATTTATTCTATCTCAAGAAGGCCACATGTTACAGCTCATTGGCATTTACAAGGGTCTTCCACCCTGAACATGGGAACCTGGTGAAGAAAATGTGAACTGGACAGTAGTAATCATTCCATCTTACTCTCCCATGAAGTGGTTTTGCTTGTAAAATACCTCCTGGGACAAACATTGTTCAGGCCCCTCTAGGCCTTAAACTTTTTCAGGAAGACTTTCAGGATTACCAATTCAGAAGAACTTTTTATTCTCTGATTATAAGAGTAACAAATACTCTGTGTAGATACTTGAAACGTCCAGATGAAAAATAACAAAAAGAAAAACAAACAAAAAAAAACAATGTTTCACAATCCAGAGGCAACTATTGATAGCATTTTGATTTATATCTTACATATTTTTCCACCAATTTTTACTTTTCCATACTTGAGAGAACAGTAGTGAATGTCTGCTGAATACTTACTATGAGTTAGGCACAATCTTAATCTTCACAATAGAAAATTCTGTCATTACTTCCACTTTATGGATAGAGAAGAAAAAGCTGAGTACGGTTAGGTGACCTACCCAAGACCACACAGCTAGTTGAGTGACAGATAGGACAGGGACCACATTGAAGGAGCCACCGTGCAACTATCTCTCATGCTTGCCAACTGATTTACATCTTCCCTTCTCACCTGATGTCCTAAGTGTTTTACACACTGCTAAACATCATCTGCAATATTGAAGGCATCTTCCATCTTAAGAAATTTTTGAAAATAAATTGAGCACATTATTATGTGAAAGATTAGTGTCCAATGCTTTTCCAGCTTTTTTTTTTTTTTGCATTTCATTTTGCTACTCTTTCCCCAAAAGTATATTTATAGAAGAAATTAAATGGAATGTCATAATCATCTGGACAACTGGGCACAACAGGCTTTCTAGCCCAAAGGGTTTATTAGAAGAAATTGATGATCCAATGTCCTAAACACTTAAAATGTTACCAGATATCCATAGTCTTTGCAGATACTTGGAAATGCTAAATCATAGAATATTATTAGTGGAATTGGAAACATTAGAGGTTTTCTATACTGGCTTTTTTAAATTACTGATCATGTTTACTGTGAAAGTTATTTTAGTATGGAAAATTTCAGTATACACAAAAGTAGAGAAAGTAGTATGAAGAACTGTCATGAACTTAATCTCCTAGCATCACTCATTATCAAGCATGGACAACATAGTTTTGTATTTATCCCTCTTTCGCCCATCCTCCCTGCACATACTAATTTAAAGGAAATTCCAGATATGAAGTAAGTTCACCCATAATATACTAAAAAGTTGCATCTCTAAAAGATAAGAATTCTTTTTTTAAACATGACTAAGATCCCATTAGCACATTATTCTGGGTGTTTTTAATCAAGCATGGAATATATTCTTTGGAGGCCCATGGATGGTTTTTAGAAAATCTGTGAATAATCAGAACTAGCACTCAAAGTTGTAAATGTACATATGCATCATCTAGGGGAAGGAGTCACAGCTTATTTCAGATTCATAAAGGGTCTATACTATTATTTTAATATCCTTTTTTATTTCACTCTTTAGAATATTGAGGCCCAGAGAAAGGCAGTGACTCACTTGAAATCACACAGATAGTAACTGGCAATTCCATATCTCAGAAGCCTATCTTGGACTTTGTATATCCCACTACAGTTTCCTCAGAGCAAATCTCTATAAGCACAAGTAGTAATATAACTTAATGTGATTATAGTTTTTATAATATTTTTTTATGATGTTAGTTGAACTGAAAAAATTTGAAAGCCACTAATAGAACTTACTGCTCTATATTTCCACTAATTATTCCAGAAGGATAACAACCACAACCTAATTTATTTTCCAAGTGCTTGACAGAAACCGTTGAATACAAATAAAAATTCCTCTGTAACCAAAGTTCTTAGCAGGACAAGCCTAACAAATTGCCTCAACTTCACTGTCTCTAGAATGGTGATGCTGGTATCCAGCTGATGAGGTTTTATATAAGGCCTAAGAGTATGTAAAACACCTCACATGTTGTAAGCATATACTTGCTTAAAGCACTATCTATTCCCAGTACACATTTCAAATTGGGTTACTGTTAGCACTAGCCAACTCCAAATGTCATGCCTGGAATAATTTCAGTAACCTCAACTGACATTCCAATAGTATAACTGAATTTTCCTTTTCAGACTTTTAGTTATACTATTGACTACAGTGAGATTTCGTCTCAGCTATTTTTCATTTTCAAGAAGATAGGCCAGAGACCACTGGCATGTTACTTGGATTTCAAAAGGGTCATATAAACCACTCAGTGTCCCAATGAAGCCTTGGACCAACAAGATGCCTCTCATTCCTAGATAGTTCCACTGAATCGGGACTATGATCTAACCTATGTAAAAGAAATCCCTAACTAGGAGGACACGTCCTGAATCCCCCAGAAGGGTTTCTGTATTCATTTATCAGCCACTATTTACTGAACTCCAGCTTTGCGCCTGGCACATCTCATACATAGATGTAAAACTATTGTTGATAAGGAATTTAGCTCTCCTCAGGGGAAAAGACAAAAGAAAATAGAAGCTTGGCTTTACATTGAAATCCCCTAGGGAACCCAGGCCATAGGCTAGACCTACTAAATTAAAATCTCTGAGAAAGGATCCCAAGCAAATGTTATTTTTTAAAGCTTTCCTGGAGATTTATTATCTAGCCAAATTTGAGAAACGTAAGGATTATAGGATGTCAAGGAAAGCAAGATTCAGGCCTTTCTATTGGCGTCTTTCCCTTCCATCCAAAGTACTCAAAGGAATCACTCTCTTCTTCACTTCCCATTTACACACAAACCCTAAGAAAAGGCTCTATCAAAGGTGACCTGCTTGTTGCCCAAGTAATTTTGACTGTTACTCAAATGGAGCTAGATTTACAAGGTTGACTATATCCCTACTTAAATTATCATTATGATAACAAAAGTAAAAAGTATTGAGTAACAATTAAAAAACACATGAAAAAATAAAAAAGAAAAAATTATTTATTGCACACCCACTCAGAAATAAGTATTGTTACATTTTGCTGTGTTTCTTCTATGCGTACTTCCTTTTTTATGCAGATGCTCACTGGAAACAAACTTAGAATACTGTATACTTACATGCACAGTATACTTTTTCTTCTACCTAATGTTAGACATAGTTTTCTAATAATCTTAAACAATGTATCACATGAATATTAGAGATGGCATAATATTTTGTTTCATCATTCTATCACATCTATTTCATCAATACCTTCTGATTTATATTTAGGTTATTTCCCACTATCATATAGGTAGAAAGTATTAAAATGTGCATCCTAATACATCAACATTTGTATATATTTCTGATTAGTTTCACAAGGAATAGTATTACCTGTACTAAGTCTGACTATAAACACTTCTAAGGTATTTTATTCTTGTTATCACAGTGACCTCAAAAAAGTTATATTACATTCTTTTTTCTTAGTAAGTTTTTCCTGCAGTATAATGTCATAAGAAAAAGTGCTTACAGTATAAGATTACAGCTTAAATGAATTTTCAAAAACATAAAATTCTGGCTCGGCGCCTGTGGCTCAACAGGCTAAGGCGCCAGCCACGTACACCTGAGCTGGCGGGTTCGAATCCAGCCCGGGCCCGCCAAATAACAATGACGGCTGCAACCAAAAAATGGCCGGGTGTTGTGGCGGGCACCTGTGGTCCCAGCTACTTGGGAGGCAGAGGCAGGAGACTCGCTTGAGCCCAGGAATTGGAGGTTGCTGTGAGCTGTGATCCCATGGCACTCTATCCAGGGTGACAGCTTGAGGCTGTCTCAAAAAAAAACATAAAATTCTTAACCCATGTGTAACCACTACACTACTTCTATATATCACAAAATATAATATTAGTGGCATCCCAGAATCTCTCTCATAGCTACTTCTGGACTACTTTCCCAAAGGTAAATACTATCCTCACTTCTAACGACCAATTACTTGCTTACTTTTGAACTTTTACTAAATAGAATCCTAGTATCTCATACCTGGCTTCTTTCACTCAGCATCATGTTGAGATATGGTTTTAGCTTCAATTTCCTCAATAGCTTAGCAGTTTTTTCATTTATTTATTGGCAATTGATATCCTTTTTGTATAGTTGTTCAAGTCTTTTGCCCATTTTTCTACTGGGTTATCTTTTTCTCAATTCTCTATAGGAATATTTGTACATATTCTGGATGAGAACTTTGAGAGAGAAATATATTGCAAATATTCTATTCTGTTCTGAAAAAAAAGACTTACCTTTTTTTTCTTTTTAACAGAAATTCCTTATTTCATAAAATCCAATTTAAAAACATTTCTTCCAGATGGTTCTGATTTCTATACCCTGATTATAAAATTTTTGCCTACCCCAAAGTCATGAAAGTATTCTCCTATATTATCTCCTAACCTTGATATTATTTTACCTTTTGCACGTAGATCTACAATCCATTCAGTTTTTTTTTTTTTATGGTGTAAAGTAAGAGTCAAGATTCATTTTTACCTTTGTCACTAATAATTTTTTTATGTGGAGGTTTCTATTCTGTCACACTGGTCTCTGTCTATTCTTGTACTGACACTATCCTAAATATAATGACTTTATTTTAAAAAATCTTGATATCTGATAGAGTAAGCCCTGCTGCAGCTTTGCTGTTCTTTTCAAAAATTGACTTGGGTTTATTTTAGGCTCTTTGCATTTCCACAGTAATTGTAGAATCACCTGATCAATTTACACAAAACACCTGCTAAGATCTTGATTGGGTTTACATTGAATCTTTAAGTCTATTTGGAGAAAATGGGCATTGTCCCACTGCAAAGGATTTGCTTCTGTCAAGTCCCCTAGGATGTCATTAGTAAGAATCAAATTTTGTTAGTTTCTCAGTTTGGGGGTTCCCATATCAACATTTTCAGTCTAAATTTGATCCTCAAATATATACAAAAGTCAGTTCATGCCTGGGATTCTTGCGGGAAATACTTTTATTTATTTACTTATTTTTATCCATTAAATCTAAGCTAAGATTTATCATTAATCTGATAAATGGTGAGTTGGTAAGAACTTTGTTTCTGGTTTATCCTCTTTGTTTTTCAGACATTAAAAACTCAATGCAGACATTAAAACTGAACCACCTAAAGGTTTTTGTTTTTTAACTCTGGTAAATTATGTATAATGTGAAATTTATCATTTTAACCATTTTTAAGTGTAAGGTTCTGTGACATTAAGTACAGTCACACTGTTGTACAGACATAGTCATCACCCATCTTCAGAACTCTTTCATTATCCTCAACTGTAATTCTATGCTCATTGACCACTAATTCCTTGTTCTCCTCTTTCCCTACCACTGGCAACTACCATTTTACTTTTTCTCTCTATAAGTTTGACTACTCTGGGTATCTCTTATAAGAGGAATTATATAATATTTCTCCTTTGTGACTGACTTATTTCACTTAAAATAATGTTGTCAGGGTTCATTTATGTTGTGGCATGTATTAGAATTCCCTTCCTTATAAGAATGACTAATATTTCATTGTATATGCCATGTTCTTTTTATCTACTGGGGTTGCGTCTACCTTTTGGCTATTGTGAATAATGCTGCTATGAAAATGGGTGTACAAATATTTGTTCGAATCTATGCTTTCATTTCTTTTGGGTGTATAACCAGAAATGCATTTGCTGGATCATATGTTAATTCTATGTTTCATTTATTGAGGAATCAGCATACCATTTTCCACAGTGACTGCACAACTCCCACCAGTAATGCACAAGGGTTCCAGTTTTACATCCTCACCAACATTAGTTGTTTTCTGGGGGCTTTGACTTTAATGGGTACAAAATAGTATCTCATTGTGGTTGTGTATTTCCTTAAGATTTAGTGAGGTTGAGCATCTATGTTATTTGAATGTCTTCTTTTGAAATATCCATTCAAGACTGTTGTCCATTTTTACTTTTTTTTTTTTTTTTTACAGTTTGGCTAAGGCCGAGGCCAAACCCACCACCCTCGGTGTATGGGGCCAGCACTCTCCCCACTCAGCCACAGGTGCTGCCCCTGTTGTCCATTTTTAGATTGGGTTGTTTGTTTTACTGTTGTTGAGGTCTAATGTAGCCTTTTAAATCAGCAGATTTAAAGGACAAATAAGTATTGAATTTTATTATAGTTTTAATTATATTTATTCACTGGAGGAGTTGCTTTTCATTTTTTATTATTTGTCTTATTTTGTGAATTATATGTTAGTGTCCTTGTTCATTTTCATAGTGTTCATCAATTTTCTAATGATTTTTTAATATAATTTGTAAAACAATGATCTTTCACATAGATTACCAACATTTTCACAGAAACTGAAAAATTTGTTTCATTACATTTTTGAAGCATTCTTATTTTTATGGTAATAAATGTTTCAGATTTATTTAGCTATGTTTTTCTCATTCATACTTAGAAAGGTTTTCTTGCTTGGAGAACAGAAAAATATAAACCTGTATTTTTTTCTAGATCCTTAATATATACTTTTTAATTTTATCACTTTAATCCATCTGGAATTTATGTCATTATGTGATATGGAATATATCTCATTTTTTCCAGAATGATTAATCAGTTTTTCTAAAACCATTTGTTGAATCATTCATCCCTTTTTCACTGATTTGAAATTTTATATCTATTATGTAACAAATGGTAACACATACTAGATTCTCTTGGCATCATCTGCTATATTATAATGTTTTGTAATTTTATTTTTGCATTCATCACTATGCTATATTTTTGCATTGCTCTTCTGTTTTAATGATTATAGCTTTATAATGGACTTTGATAATCAATAATACAAGTACTGTCTTAGAGTGCTATTTATTGTATTTATATGAATGTACCTTTTAGTTTTTCTATAAAATTATAAAAATAAGATTTTGGAAGTAATTTTGTGAATTTTAAGATCATTTCAGTGAAATCTTTATAATAATGAGGTTTCTCATCTAGAGACATTGTATATCTTTTATAGTCAGTAAAATGTCTGTCTGTTAGCTATTTCCTGGGCATCTTAGTTTATTCAGGCTGCTATTTTTAAAAAGTTGTAAACTGTTTACTTCATAAACAAAAATGTATATATCACATTTCTGGAAGCTGGAAAGTCCAAGCTTGAGGCAGCAGCAGATTTGGTGTCTGCTAAGGGCCTAATTCCTGGTTTAAAGTAGATGGTGCCATCCAGCTGTGTCTTCACATGGTAAAGGGGCAACACAGCCCTCCCATCCTCTTTTGTAAGGGCACTAATTATTAGAAACCAACCATCTCTTCCAATGTACTCAGCCCTACTATAAAACTAATTTATAAGCACCCACACTTCCGTATGAAACCTATAGCCCAACTATAGGCCAATATGAAGGGGAAAAAGGAGAAGGAGGGGAGGGGAGCGGGAAGGATGGGTGGAGGGAGGGTAATTGGTGAGACCCCACCTACAGTGCATTTTATGTACATGTTAAATCTATTAAGAGTAGAATATAAATATCTTAACACAATAACTAAGAAAATGCAGTAAAGGCTATGTTAACCAGTTTGATGAAAGTATTTCGAATTGTATATAAAACCAGCACATTGTACCCCATAATTGCATTAATGTTCACAACTATGATTTAATAAAAAATTAAAAGGTAATAATAATAATAAAAAAGAAGCCTTCTCTTATACTTTCTAACTGGTGATAAAAGACACATAATTCATTCGTTTATTAATTTTTAATCTAAGATCTTTTAGATTCTATTTCTTAACATTAATAAAGAAATATATTTATTTCTCAGAGCACAGGGCTCTGAAATCAGAACAGCTGTGTTAAAATCTCACATGCCCCCTGGGAATGCCATTGCACAAGCTTCCCTGCACTTCACTTGCCTGAGTTTCACTGTCCTTTCCATAAAGTGAGCATAATAATGCCCTCTGTGGCTTTTTCTTTAGAGTGAAGTTAATTAGTGTCACATAAGTGCTTAGCGCAGTGCCTAGCATAGAATAAGTAAATGGGTAGCTGTTATATTTAGATTATCAAAATATCTGCAATAATAAGGTGGCTTCCATAGCTGTAATTCTTTGGGGTGTTCATTGGGAGCATAATAGGCAGGTACAGGGGCTTCTTGCCCAATATTTCCCAGAATGGTAAATATTAGTAGAGGTATTAGTATAGCACTTGACTTACCTTAAATGCCACTAATGTTTTACTGTAAGCCTAATTTTGTATAGTTTGGGTGTTGAGGTGTGTCCTCAGCTCTTCTATATACCAGCAGACACTCTAGAGGCCTCCACAAGTACTTAATCATCCTGTAAAAATATCATGTGATCCAAGGTAAATTCAAATTCAAGATAAATCCATTCCCAAATAAATCATTCTATAAGACCAGAATCCTAAGCTTCCCACTCATGTTCACAATTAAACTGAGATAGCCTCTCTTGTGTGAAAGGTAGGTGATGTTCTTAGCTTACTAATATTTTCCATTAACAATGGATATGGAGGCTCAGCACCTGTAGCTCAGCGGCTAGAGTGCCAGCCATATACAGTGGACTTGGCAGGTTCTAACCCAGTCTGGGCCTGCCAAACAACAATGACAACTTCTACCAAAAAATAGCTGGGCATTGTGGCAGGTGCCTGTAGTCCCAGCTACTTGGGAGGCTGAGGCAAGAGAATCACTTAAGCCCAAGAGTTTGAGGTTGTTGTGAGCTGTGACACCACAGCACTCTACCAAGGGTGACATAGTGAGACTCTGTCTCAAAAAAAAAAGATAATGGAAGTCTTAGCCATTACAATTATGCAAGAGAAGGCAATCAGGGGTATCCATATAGGGTCAGAGGAGATCAAGCTTTCCTCTTTGCACATGATATGATCGTATACCTGGAAAACCTGAGGGACTCTTAGAAGTGATCAAGGACTACAGCAATGTCTCAGGCTACAAAATCAATACTCACAAGTCAGTAGCATTCATATATACCAACAATAGTCAAGCTGAAAAACAGTCATGGACTCTATTCCCTTTACAGTAGTGCCAAAGAAGATGAAATATCTGGAAGTGTACCTAACAAAGGAAGTAAAAGATCTCTAAAAAGAGAACTATGAAACTTTGAGAAAAGAAATAGCTGAAGATGTTAACAAATGGAAAAATATACCATGCTCATGACTGGGAAGAATCAACATTGTTAAAATGTCCATACTACCCAAAGCAATCTACAGATTTAATGCAATCCTGATTAAAGCACCTCTTTAAAGATCTGGAAAAACTAGTACTTAATTTTATATGGAAACAGAAATAACCTCAAATAACCAAGACATTACCCAGAAATAAAAACAAATCAGGTGATCACGCTACGAGACTTCAGACTATACTATAAATCTATAGTGATCAAAACAGCATGGTATTGGCACAAAAACAGAGAGGTAGATGTATGGAACAGAGTTGAAAACCAAGAGATTAATCTAGATGCTTATCATCATTTGATCTTTGATAAGCCTATCAGAAACTTAAATTGGAGGAAAGACTCTCTATTTAACAAATGGTTCTCGGTGAATTGGCTGGTGACTTGTAGAAGACTGAAATTGGACCCACATCTTTCACCACTAACAAAAATTGTCTCTCACTGGATAAAAGACTTAAACCTAACACATGAAACCATAAAGATTCTTGGAAAGAGTGTAGGAGAAACACTTGAAGAAATTGGCCTGGGAGAAAACTTTATGAGGGGAACACCCAGGGCAATTGAAGCAATACCAAAAATACATTACTGGGATCTGATGAAACTAAAAAGCTTCTGCACTGCCAAGAACACAGTAAGTAAAGCAAGTAGACTACCCTCAGAATGGGAGAGGATGTTTTCAGGTTATGTTTCCGACAAAGGTATGATAATCAGAATCCACAGAGAACTCAAACTTATTAATAAGGACAGAACAAGTGATCCCATTTCACTATAGGCA
>CAUYON010019041.1:0-19788 GCA_963573935.1 Arctocebus calabarensis
TCCTTCCTTCCTTCCTTCCTTCCTTCCTTCCTTCCTTCCTTCTTTCTTTCTTTTCTTTCATACATAGAGTTTCATTTTTGTCATCCTGGCTAGAGTGCAGTGGCATCATCATAGCTCACTGCAACCAAAGTCCTGAGGACAAGTGATCGCCTGCCTCAGCCTCCTCAGTAGTAGAAACTATGGGGCAACCACCATGCCTGGCTAGCTTTTATCTCTTTTGTTTGTTTGTTTGTTTGTTTGCTTTTGTAGAGATGAGGTCTCACCCTTGCTCAGGCTAGTCTCTTACCTTTAAGGTCAAGTAGTCCTCCCACCTTCGCCTCCCAGTGTTAAATCCCAGCTTTTGTTATAGGTTCAGTGTAGCTCTGCTGGGGTTCTGCTTCCTTTGAGAGACAATTCTTCATGGTTCTCTCACTTTTACACATGTCTTGTGAGCAGAGGCATGGCTGGACTGCACTCGAATGATCTTCTCAGTAATGTATGTACAATGAGCAGCTTTGGAAAATAGAGATAGTATTTCCCTCTGAAGCAAAGGGCAGGCTTGTTTATTCTCCAGTAAAATAAAGATACTTTCTCCTGAGACAAAATCATTCAGGGTTGTTTTAATCTATTATAAAAGACCAGGGTTTCCTAATTCAGGGATCCCACACACAACCTCCTTGGCTTGAGCTCTGTCATATCTCTGCCATGGGGCTTGTAGAGCAAGGTGAACTGTCTTGAAATGTGAAGCTGCTTGCCTGTGCTGTGAATAATAATATTTTTTTGTCTGACCCAGGAGATTCATACCATCAGCTATACAGCAGGGGGAAGGGACATCATGATTAGCTTGCAGTTGAGTAAATCTCAGACAATTCTTCATAGTTCTGTGTTGTTTTACTCCAGGAACTAGGATGCTAGAGTATTCTCTCTTTGGAATGTTACCAGAAAGCAAAATGACTTGTGAAATTACTTTCAAATATTCTGCCTGGAAGGAGAAACACTATTTCTTTTCACATTTTATTGCCTAAAGCAGAGTGTGACAACTTTGGGGTTATTGGCATTTGGGGCTAGACAATTCTTTGTGATAAACTATTGTCCACCATAGAATGTTTGAGCAGCACCCTTGACTCTATCCACAGAGAACAGGTAATACTCCATTTCCCTAGTTCTGGCAATGAAAAATGTCTTCAAATATTGGCAAATGTCTTTTTTGATGGCAAAATTGCTCCTGGTTGGGAACTGCTGGCCTAAAGCAAGTCTATAAGTCTCATGGCAGAACTGATTGTTGGAGGATGAAGATACATAATCTCACTCTTGGGAAGGGCATTGAATGAAGATCCACCTCTTATAAATAACAAGGGATCACTTATGCTATGAATTGTACGTATGAGTGAAGGATGCTTGGTTTTGTCTCTGCCTAACTCAACACATATGTGTGAATTCTGTGGAAAAGATATACTTCTTGTCTCAATAGCTTTCACCAGAAACATTGTGGACACTGCTAAAATTTCTTGTCAGTGAAATAAAATTGCAAAGTTTCTGCACCATCCTCATGTGTTTTATTCTGAGTTGAAGAACATAAAATTCACTCATACTTTTTTGTTTCCCTTGACTTTCATGGTAAGACAGCTATACACATTCTTCAGTGAGGAGGACCAAATAGAAAATGTGATGCTTCAAAGAAATGGGGGAAAATGTGAGGAATTGGAGCCATTGTCTCACCAGGAAAAATGGAAATACAGAATTAACTGATAAGATTTAGGGAGAAAAGTTTTCTAAAAATCAAATGTGCATATAATCAAAAGTTGATTTACCCAGAAAGTAGATAGAGATGAATTTTCCAAGAAGCTAAGTGGACCATAAGCTCCAACATTCCATATCTTCATGGTTCTCCTTAAGGAGTACTATAACAATGTGCCCACATGATCATTAATTTCTGGTTAATTTGCAAAAATAGCTAAGTAGGATCACAGTACTTTTCTGTATGACTATCCCTTCATTAGCCTTCCTCTCTCCCTTTCTAATGGAGTGGCCAGTAGAAATTGGATGTCATAAAGTGTTAATGTAAGGAGCAATGTCTAGAAATCAGGGTGTATATGTGAGTTTGAAGGGAAAGGTACTTCTCTATATTCAATGATTTGGAATTTCCTTTACTTCTGAATGGAGGAAATGAAGAACCACAATAAATTATTATTACCTATGATACTTTTTCCTAATAGACATTGCATATATTTTATATCATCACAGAGTTATAATAGTTATCTCATCAATTGCTTATCACTACTATGAAATCATAGGATTTAGATTTTGTTATTTAATGTAATAATAAAGACACTAACATACTATAACTTTATTATTTATATATTAGTATTTCTATACAATTTATCTTATTGTATCATTTGATGCCTTTATTATTCTGAGAAGTCCACAAACAATAGATTGCTAAAGAAGTTCATGGCACCAAAAAAGTTCAGAATTTTTAGGTAAAGGGGAAATTTTGCAGCAAATATACATAGTTTAGGTTTAGAAGTATATATTTATGTGCTTCACAGTCACTTCCATGTATAATTAATTTATATTTCCCTACCTCAGACTAGAAATGGCTTCCTGGCATAATCCTGCCACCCACTTTGCTGATTCACTCACAATTAAAGGTGTAGGGTTAGTGGTCGAATGACAAAATGACATGTCTCCTGACATTATAGGAGAAGTAATTTTGGAAACACATGGAGCCAGATGTTGATCTGTGCAAAATTCTTCTAATCACATTTATAAAACTGTATAGAGATTATTCAGATCTCATGGAGACTAATTAAAACAGAAGTTATGTCAGAATATACATCACTTCACTATCTACTAATATAGACAAATTATCTTTCTCTTGTATAGAAATTAACCAAAATTTTTTTCATAATTATTATGTCCATAGAACACAATTCTATCATAGTAATACAAATAACAAGTATGTCTGAGTGTGAAGATGCAAGTATTTTTACCTAAGCGGCATTAGATTATACCTGTCATGAATCTTGACATGGACAATGCTGGGGTTCGACTTATACTGCCAAAGAGCACAAACAAGCAAGTGTGCCTGTAAAAACCTCTATGTACATTCAACAATAAGTTAATACAGTCAATGTGTAAGAGTAATCTGATTTCACAATTATGCAGCTCAGTTCCACATAGCGTCAATTTTGAAATGCATTTTGATTTTCTTGTGCATGTGTTAGGTTTAGGTGAATTTTAATTACTGTCTTCAGAGCTATTAATCACACCAAAATTCACACACAATGAAAAAGAAGAACCTTATCAGAAGCTGAATGTGTCAACTGAAAGAAGGTATACTGGTAGAAATTATGACACAGAAAAACAGTGGAAGATTTTATGTCCAAGAGTGTGTTAATAATAACAGAAAAACACATATACAAATATATATGTAAACATGTGGATCATATTCTTATTATTATCACATATTATGAGATAATAGTGTCACCTCTGAGACCACCAAATGGGCACTGGGGAGAAAGGGAAGAGAGACATTTATTTATTCACATACACTGGAGTATGTCTTTTGAATTTTGCAACATTCAAAAGTGTAAGCTATTTAATAAATATATGTATAAGTACTTTTTCATAAAATACAATTTTCAAAGAAAGGTTCAAAACATAAAATGCACCTATATGGTAATTATGAGACAATCTATCAAAATTAACCATAAAGGTTTTAGCACAATTAAATCAGGAAAACCAAAATCTCCAAACAATATTAATGGGCAAGTTAATAATCCAGGTGGAAAAATTAGATAAAGAGGATTATATTATTTTCATTTAAATTTCTCTCCAGAGTGAAAATGTTTTGCCATAAGTATTTATACAATTAGACATATAGCATTCAAATTTGTTATGTAATTATTATTCAAACCCCAATTTTAGTGTAAAACTTTGACTTATCTCTTCTGGACTTGACAATATTTTTCAGAAAGCTAAATATGGAAAACCAGAGGTGGAATATTATGATTAATAACAATCTTGCTTTAATTGCTCCACATTAGAATCTGCACCCTACAAAGAATATATATACTTTTAAATGTCTACAAATGTTCCTAAAAAGTGAGATAATAAAAGCCACTAAATGACTCCAAAAATTAATAATGAAATAAACTAAAATAATAAAACTACTTGGAAACCTAAAGCACTATCTACAATAACTTCAGAATGAAAGAGAAATCAAGACTGTCATTATAGGTTGTATAGAAAAAATAAAAATGATAAGATTACATATCAAAGTATTCAGGATTCAATTGAAGGTAAGAACAGATAAAAATTAGTTGCAAAAAAAAATTTTCATCATGAACCAAAAATGGACAATAACAAATGAGTCAGCATTTAATTAAATAAGTGAGAAGAAATAACAACAAGATGTATATTCCTAAAAACTATCCAACTATATATATAGGGGAAAATATTTAGAAAAAAACAAGTGAATGAATCAGAAATTATAAAAATTTAAGAGTTAATGAAGACGTTCTGGTACTATTTTATTTGACTAGCTTAATATACTGGAAGGCTATTCAGAAAACACTAATTCAAAGGATGAATATTTGGAAATGAAGTATAGTCACAGAATTGCAATTTGTGATGACATGTGAAAATTTGACTTTTTTTCTAGATGGAAGAAGCTTGAGTGTTTCTAAATTTAAGGGTAAGAGGACAGCAGATAGAAATTTATTGAAGAAACACAAGAGGAGAAATCAATAGGACCAGGTCTCCAAGTATTGAGTAATAAGCTATAAAAGGGAGGACAACTCTTCTGTTATAGGGAGAGAAAAAGTGGGTGGTGCAGACTCAAGTAAATTGGCAGGTGATGAAGTGGGAAGTTATAAGAGTTCACAGCATAATAGAGCTGTTTTCGTCTTTGTAAAGTAGGCTATAGGTCATCAGCTGGAGCAAGAGGGAAAGTAGTAGGATTTGAGGTTTGAAAATAGAGATGGAAGTTATAAATAGCTATTGTAAAGAGTTTGGATGGAGAGCTCTCTGGAGAAATAGGATCCAATTACTAGGCAGTGACTAGAGAAAAAGGAAACAGTATTTCCGTGCAAGTTCCAGCAAAACACCCCACTGCCCGGTTGCCACTGGTAAGGCTCCCTGAAGGGCAGGAGCTATGCAAAGACAGAGGGCAAATCAGGCTTTGCTTCCAATCCCCGCCTGGGATAACCAAAAATACTTCCTGGCAGCTTTGATTACATGTAAGTAAGTAGCGGGCCTTAGAAAGATACGACCTAGACAGAGCCTATTATAGGAAGGTGAGTGCATGTGACTTATAAAATAGCTAAGAATTTACAATAGATGTACAAGCCTTATATGAAAACTGGTCCCTATATATCTTACAAAATGAATGACTTGAATAAAAGGAGAAGGATTGGAGGTCATCAACTGTGTGAGATTAGGAATAAGAAATAGAAAAACAATCATGAAAAAGGGAAAATCCCATCTTCAGAATTTAAAAGTACATTTAAACTACAATGGATGAAAGAAAGCTATGATCTTGCCAGAATAGAAAAATAGTTCACATAAAACCTAAAAATTTCAGAAACAGCCACAAGAACATATTATAATCATGCATATATGTATATAATTTACTACTCTATAAAGTCTGTTTTAAATTATAGAAGCATGTGTATCATCTAACTGCTTATATTGGGAAGATGATACTAGTTTGTAGGTAGTAGTTACTACAATGACAGCAACAAAATAGTTTCTATTTCCAACATGTAGCAAAATAAAACCAAAGTGAAAAAATAAAAGTGAAATTTTAAGTGATTTAATATGTATAAAAATATATGCTTAATAAATACACAAGAATAATACAAGGTAGATGGATATTAGGAAAATGCTCAAGGCAGAAACCATAAAACATATTTTTAATGAATGAAATATTAAACTCTATAAAAGAAATGTCTTAAAATTAAGTCAAGTAGTCTTTCAAAATAATTTATAACATAAACAAATGTGTGATAGCTTTTATATACAAAGAATTCTATTGAAATAAAGCAGTGGTACTATTTATGTAACGTTACTGAAATGGCAAAATTATAGATATGGAGAAGAGATTAGTGGTGTCTTGTGGTTAGGTACGGTCAAGATAGAAGGATGATTATGACTAAAAAGGGGCAGCACAAATGAAATCTTTGCTGAAGTGTTAATAGTTCTGTATCTTCATTCTAGTGTGTTAACAATCACAAAATAATAGACATAACATAGAACTATACGCACACCATACACACTATACACACACCATACCATAGAACTATACACACACCATACACACACATAGAACTATACACACACCATGCTATGTGTGTCAATGTCTCAGTTTTGATATTATGTTATAGCTCATGTAAGATACAAATATTGAGTAAAACTAGGTGAAGTTTATATGAGAACTCTCTGCACTATTTCTGCAAATTCCTATGAAAATATACATAATAATTATCTCAAAATAAGTTTAAAATGTAAATTACATAGAAAAACATAAGAAAAATGATCAAATTCTATAAACAACCATTTCATATGCACACTCACCCAGAAATGCACAAGAAATAAAAACACCCAATGATCAGATTTTATCTGTCAGTTCTGAAAGCATTCTAATGAAAACAGGAAAAATATATTGTTTTAATTTATTAAATAGGCAAAGAAAACAAGTACCCTTGAGTGTGAGAAAGTGGAAATTCATACGCTCTGTTGCTGTAAGTTTAAATTCTGGGAAATTGAACACCAAATATAAAAAGTCTAAATCACACATCTCCTTTATCCAAGCAATTACTTTTCTTATCATACAAAAATAATAAAACAAGACTTCATACTTGTAACTAGTAAGGTTATATATTAAAGTATAATTTAAAAAAATTAAAAGTTACAAAAAATATGCAATAACAGAGGATTGGTGAATAAATACTAAAAGTCATTGAAATGATAATGTGCAAATGCCAAAGGTCCATATATTTAGCTAAAAAGAAAGTTATTGCCAAATTATTGGGAAAAAGAATGTATGTATGTATCTGAAAACACATGTACCTAAAGTTCTTTTGTGATAGAATTATTAGGAATTTATATTTTCTTCAGTATATAAATTCTCATTTTGCCTCCAGATTTTTAAAATAATGTGTACATTTCTTTTTTAATTAGAAAAATGAGTAATTTCTTGTAGTTTAAAATGTATTTACAATTTAGAAAAAGAATATAGACACCCCAAGTGGTTATAAAAGCCTCTACTTTCCAAATGCTTTCATGGCTAAGTTTCACAAGATAATATAACTGAATTTCTTCATGTAGATCAGCATTATATGTTATTAGCAACTTTCCACTGCATGAATGTGACCTTGGACATCATCCATTTACTTTAAATTTTATTGGCCTTTTACTTATATGTACCTAAATTTAGCTAGACTGCCGTGTCTTTTTAAGAAGAAAGCCAAACCTTTCTTTCCTTTTCCTCCTATTCTTGCCTAAAACAACATCGTCAATCTAGTTAACAGTGAATAAGAATATTACAGACATGTGTGACAATTGATGTGGAAAAATTAGATTCCTGCTGGCAATTACCCATCAAGAGTAGATTGACTGATTGCCAGAGTCGAAACACATGCAAACTGTCAGCCGTCGTAATAGGGCAAATATCCCAGAACCTTTGTGTGGCATCAGGTAGAAATTCAGTTTTCACCGCTGGGAACCTGCCCTCGGTGCTACACATTCATAATCTTCTCCCATCAAGCCAGGTCTACACATTCAGATATGTCCATCATTCCAGCAGCCAAATATATGTTCTGTCAAAAACATTCAATGGCTCTCATGATAAGTTGGACGAGAAGTGACACGCTACACATGATTGAGTAGAAGGGCATATCATATACAATTCCTGCTGTCATACTTTGTCATTTTATTTCTATATCTAGGTGAGAGACTTAACCTTGACATTTCCTAATTTCAGATATTATGGCCAAAAATAGAAAAACAAATGTAAAAATTATTTTAATAAGTTGCATATAAAACACAAGCATGGTGATAAAGTAGATAAGTCAAATAATGAGATTAGTTTACTATCTTTTGGAATATATGAGTGAGGTGTGTTGTATTTGAATGCAGAAAAAAAATTTACTGATTCAATAAGAAAATCAAAATGGGAAGCAGGTGAAATTTAACTTCAAATTTTGCCCAAATTGCTAAAAGCATCCCAAGGATTAAGTGCTATGCTGTTGTGCTTATAAGTATTATCTCCTTTATAGGTTTCTCATTACAGAAAGGAAATATCTATAAATCAACATTGTCATTATATTTGAAGAACATTCATTGAAATTCTGGGCTAGAGCAAACAACCTGATCTGTCTGTGGCAGATGATGCATCCCGGGCCTTGAGGAACAGATGTGTGAATATTCCTTTCATCTCAGTTTTTTTGTGTGTGTGTGAATATTCTATCAACAGAATTGAGTTTCTATAGTCTCACCAAATTCTCCAATTGAAACTTCTTTTCCTCTCTAGTCCAGAGACATGAGAAAGAGGAAAATACTCCTGACTTCTCTTTCAAGATTTTCTGCAATTGTTTTACAATCTCTCTAGGGAGGGGGGAGAGAGAAAAGATGGAAAATAACTTTTCCGTTTTGATAGCATTCAGTTAATATTTTGGTAGCTGTTACTTGCTAAATTCTGCTTAGGAAATCACTTTTAAAATCATATCTGTTACTTAAGCCTACATGTTTATACACCATCCAACATACTGGCCTCTGATGCCTTGACTTTTCTCTCAGAAAATTTTACACACTCCTCACTATAAAGCTCACACCTGAGATTTGTGTTATCCCTAAGTTTTCTGTTTCTAAAATTTATAGTTCAGTTAGCATGTAATTCTGACTACAATTTGTCATCTTCACCATATTTCTAACTCTCTCACTCCCATCCCACCAGTTCTGAGCTTTGAAACTTATGTAGAAAAAGTTTCATCTTGGTCCTTTTCTTTTTCTTTCATTTTATTGTTTTTATAAACTTGGATTATTCTAATTAAACACTCCATTTTTTCCTGTTTCTTCATTCTACGACTTGCCATTATATTTTCTTTAATTTGACTCACTTTTCTAAATAAATTTTTCTCTAAGAGAAATGAATGAAAAAGGAGAAAACATGCAAATGTAGAAAAACCTATTGTGCTTGATATGAAAAGCTGTACCCAAATTTAGAGACCAGAGCTTGAAAATGCTTAATGGAGCTGAGCCTGGTAATGTAGATTTCCAAGAAAGTGAGCCATTAAGGAAAAAATACCCAGACTTGGAAGAATTAAATTGCAGCTTTCACTTATTTATTTAATATGTATTTCTTGAATACCCACTTGGATGCAGACAGAATCTAGACATTTGGTTATGTCAGTGGACCAAGTACAGTTCTGTCTTTATGAACTTTGTGTTCTAGTGCAGAAAGACAGAAAACAGTAGATGGTAGTAAGTATGCAAATTATAAGATACATCAAAGTGTTAAAAATTATATGTAAAACAAAAAAGAAAAGAAATGTTGAACAGAACAAAGGGCTATGGAGCAACAAATAAATTCATTATGTGTCACCCAAACAGCAGGGCGGCTTGGATTCCCTACTCCTTCCCTAGGAGACACTGCATATGAAAGAAGTTTCTCATGGGATTGTCCTTCCCATCAGGAGGGTGGACAAATTCCCAAGAGTCCCACAGTCACCCCAGGTGCTGACAACTGGCTTTCTGTGGCAATTCTTGTAGAGAAGGATCCTAGATACATCTGTTTGACACCCCGGTAATCTGTAGTGTCCCAACTGACTCAGCTATTTTCATTATAACCTTGAAAAAGGAAGTGAAACATGAATGTAGGGATTTGCACTGGATTGCGAGCCGATACCACATATCCCATGGAATGCCTGCCCAGGCATGCTTCGTTCTGGAGAAAATGGTTGCTTTATATACATCTGGCTTTCCTATCTTCTACTGAACTCAAGTATATAAAATTTCTGAACAAAGTTCACTTATTAACTGATGCAATATGAGGCATTACAGTTTTTTCCATGCCCTGGTGCCCAGAGATGGCAACTACATTATCAACCTTTTTTCTTTTTTTTTTAATTTGGCCAGGGCTGGGTTTGAACCCACCACCTCTGGCATATGGGGCCGAACCCCTACTCCTTTGAGCCATAGGCACTGCTCCATATCGACCTTTCTTGCATAACAAATCTTTATTTCACCCACTTGTATCATTTTATGATTCAATGGGTCTAATTTTTATTATTTAATTTATAATATAAAATTATTAAGTGATTTATAAGTATAAAAAAGTATTTAAGATGTGTGTTCATCAGGAAAACAAACTTCACTAGATATTGTAATGTGAACTTAATCTAAAGAATTGGAAAAACAGATGTTTGGGAATTTTTTTTTTTTATCTTTTTCTGAAATACTCCTGTTCATGTCTTTTGCCCACTTTTCAATGTTCGATTTATTCTGATTTCTTTGAATTCTTTTTAGGTTCTGAAAGTTAGCCCATTGCTTGATTTATAGATCATGCTTTTCCCATTTATTTAATTTTTGTTGTTGCTATATTGCCTATGGAGTCTTAGTGATAAATTCTTTTCCTAGGCAGACGTCTAAGAGAGTTTTTCCTACATTTTCCATTACTGTGTATAAAGCAATATATGACAAACTGCAGCCAACCTTATACTAAACGGGGGAAAGTTAAAAGTATTTTCACTAATATTTGGAACAAGAGAGTTTTCCTACATTTTCTGTTATTGTATATAAAAGCCACATATGACAAACTGCAGTCAACATTATGTTAAATGAGGAAAAGTCGAAAGTATTTTCTCTAAGAAATGGAACAAGACAGGGGTGTCCACTCTCATCCCTTCTCTTCAATAGTGTATTGAAAATCCTAGCTGTAGCAGTCAGCAAGAGAAAGAAATAAAGACCAAATGTGGAATCATCACATTTCCTAACTTCAAATTATACTACATGGCTGTAGTAATCAAAACAGCATGGAACTATTACAAAGTAGAGAAACAGACCAATAGCATGAATTGAGAACCCAGAAACAAAACTTTCTATCTACAACCCACTGATCTTAAACAAAACAGATAACAAAATACACTAGGGAAAGGAGGCTTTCTTCAGTAGATGGTGTTGGTAGAATTCAATAGTCACATGCAGAAGAATGAAACAGGAACACTATGTCTCACCATATACAAAAATTAACTCAAGATGGATAAAGGACTTAAATGCAACGTATGAAACCATAAAATTCTACTATTGTTGATTTAAAGTCAATTTTATGTGATATGAGAATGCCTATACCTGCTTGCTTTTGGTTTTCATTTGCATGAACTATTTTTATCTATCCCATTACCTTGAGTCTGTATAAATTCTTATGTGTTAGATCTGTTTCTTGGAGACAGCACAAGTTTGGATTGTGTTTTCTTCCTTCATTCAGCCTTAAAAGTTTCTGATTTTTAAGTGAGGCATTCAGACCACTCAAGTTGAATGTTGATATGCTCTTCTGTTCAAATGTTAGATGATACCTTATTGTTTTGTTTTCCCTCTTGTGCTATTGTTTTATCAGAACTGTGAGGCATAACCTTTCTGTGTTTTTACAATGGTTAATATCTATTGTTCTGTTATGTGTATAATATACTTTTGAGCATTTGCTGTAGGGCAGCTCTAGTAGTGACAAATTCTCTTAGTGTTTGCTTGTCTGAGGACAACTTTATTTCTCCTTCTTTTACAAAAACTTTGTTTAGCAATACACAAAATTCTTGGCTGGCAATTATTATGTTTAAGGAGACCAAATATAGGACCCCAATCCTTTCTGGCTTGTAAGGTTTCTTTTGAAAAGTCTGAAGTTAGTTTGATGGATTTTCTTTCGTAAACCCCTTGATGTTTTCATCTCACCACTCACAGAAGTTCCTCCTTCATATTGACTTTGGCCAGACTGCATTGGAGTTGCCCTTTGCTCAATGACTCTCTCAGGTGTTCTTTAAGGTCCTTGTATCTGCATATCTAAATCTCTAGCAAGACCAAGGAAGTCCTCCTCAATTAGTCCCTCACAGGTTTTCCAGACTGTTTGCTTTGTGTTTGTGTGTGTGTGTGTTTATGTGTGTGTGTGGTTTTTGGCTGGGGCTGGGCCTGAACCCACCGACTCCAGCATATGGGGTCAGCGCCTTACTCCTTTGAGCCACAGGTGCCACCCAATCTTTTGCTTTTTATTCTTCACCCTCAGGGAAGCCTATGACTCTTATACATAGCATTTACCAATTGTACATAATTCTCCTTCTCATATATATCAATCATTCCTTTTGATTCTTTAGAGTTTTTATTTTTCACTGGATTCATTCAAAAAAGTTATCTTTAAATTCTAAATTTCTTTCTTTTGGTTGGTCTAGTCTATGCTTAAAATGTTCCATTGTATTTTGTATTTCCCTAAATTCATTCCCTAAACGAATTTTTATTCCCAGAAGTTATACATTTTAATATATCTGTCTCTTTAGTCATTTTTAAAATTAATTTCCTGAATTGTTTTCTTATTTCTTTCTGTTGGATCTTACTGAACTTCCTTACAATCTATATTTGGAATTTTTTATCTGTTATTTTAGTATTTTCATTTTGGTTGGAACCCATTGTTAGAGAGCGTGTGGTCTCTTGGGAGTGTCTTTCCTCTCTGATTTTGCATACTTTCCTGCACTGATTCTTTCCCATCTGGAGCAGCTTGGGATAAGAGCAGATAGCAGTCCTATCTTGTTTGGGGACCATATTGGATTATGTTTTTGTTTCTATGGGAACTTTTCCACCCTCACTCTTAAGGGTGTGTCTGTATCATATGTTAGGTAAGGATTTTTGGCTTTGCTTGTGGTGCTTTGGTAAGAATCTAGTTTCTGGATCTCTTCATGGTGGTGATTTTCTCAATTTCTAGTTATTTGTAGGCTGTAGTGGTGATATGCTGTGTGTGTAGGCAGGTTTTATGTCTCTTGTTAACAAGGGAAATGTAGATCTTTGAAATCCTTTCTTTCTCGTTCACCAGCCCTGTGATCTTAACAGTGTGAATTATATTGGGATGCTCAGTTTAATCTCTGAGACAGTAGGTGGTGCTTATGGGTAAAAATCAGCCACGCCCAGTATAATTGGGTCATTAAATGATGTAATGTATAAATTATCATGGTGATTATGGGGAAAAAGCCAGCTATGGTATTTTTTGGACCTGAGACTGGCTATAGTCAGAAGAAGGACTTGGATATACCAGGTGGTGGTTGGGGCCCTGGAGCTTCTCATTATACTTATTCTCCAGCACAACAGAGGCAGGTGGTAGAGTGAGACAAAGAGAGGCTAGGTCAAATGAACTGTTCAGGTTCCACAAAGACAAGTAAAAGAGCTGTCTTCACAGGCATCAAGAGTCATGTAAAATCTTGGTTCTGCGGAAAGCCACCAGAGAGGGACAGGAGCAATGCCACCAAGCAAAAAAGTCTGCTCATGTGGGAGGGGCATTCTGGGATTCATGGTTCAGCAGGTGGGAGTGGGCTTTGCTTTTCATCCTCCTCCCCTGCTCTATAGATCTTCCTCAAGAATCTGGCTACAAGAAGCAGACCAAACTAGCTGAACTCACAAGCAATGGCGTTATGGGCTAGGAGCTTCTATGCCCAGGATCCTGCCCTGAATTTAAAAAGTGGCTTTCCTGTTGGAGGAGGAGTGCTCCATTCAAGAGTGCAGTGCCACTCAGACCCACCCTGCTCTCTTCTTTTAATTCTTCCCACATGGGCTATCCCCTCCTATTACTTTGTAAATCTCCCCTCTGTGTCCCTAAGCAACACTGAATCCTGGGGGTATGGAATCTAGCCTGTGGGCCTGTCTTTTGGTCCCCTAAGTTCAATCCTTGACCATACCAGAGAGAAGTATGCTGGACTTCAGTTGCCTTTGGCGTGCTCAAGTAGGCTCAACGTCCCTCTGCTTCTGGATGTTTCCTGTTCTACTGGAGCAGCCAAGTGAGCAGCATCAGGGAGGGTGGGTGGCAGGGAGCTCACAGACTGAGCAACCCTTGGTCCACTGCAGATCCTAAAAGGAAAGATGTGAGCCCCACTACTCTCTGTGGAAGCCTCAGCATGATGGATGTGCTGCAGAAGGAAGCAGATGCTTCTAAGAAGCATGGCTGAATATCCCTTGGGGCACCTGTTTTTGACTTATGTAAGAAGTGCCACTCAGCAGCAATCAGCATGGAAGGGGAGGGAAAGAATACAAATCTGAACGGAGAAGAGCTGGCACTCTAGTCCCCATTTTCCTTCTCCTGAGAAGGCAGCCTACCTGGAATGTCCACTCTCTGGGATCCAGTTCCCACGGGACGCACTGGCCCATTTGTGGCTACCACAGTCTGGGCAGGAGTTGGGAAATGTTTGTGTGAGAACCAGTGATAAGAAAAGTGAAGATCTGAAAGTCCTTAGGGAGAACAAAGCACATAATAGGTGGAGAAATGATGTGGCACCCGCTGTCTCAGTTTGGGTCTGTGGCGAGGGGAAGCACCCCCAAGGGGAATTGTAAAGGTAGAGAAGCTCTTCACAGCTCAGGAACCTGTACTCTATGAGAGGTGTTAGAGGAGGAGAAACAAAACTCCCACTTTAATGCCGTTCCAAGTTTCATGAGGTTAATCTCTTCAAAAATCTTGTTCCTCCTTATTCTGATTTGCAACTTCTTTTTCTCATGGAATTTCTGGAACTTTTCCATCAGAATTATACTTTATCTATTTTTTTTCTTTTTCATCTAAAAATTTTCCTTCTTTCTGAGATGATCTGGCCACTAATGCCTCTAGTCACCCATCTTGTTCCCATATTGTCTACTGTTAGAGTTTAAATAACAAATCTTATTTAAAGCTTATATAGTCAAAAGCTTTTCTGATAATGTTTTTGCAGCTTTTAAAAAATATTTTACTCTTTAATATATCTATAATTTATAAATATATTTATAATTTTTGTGCAGATTAGTTAGATTGCATTAAAAATGCAACTTTGCATTCATAAATAGGAATTCAATTTTTCAATGCCAGTGACAAATAATCCTTACTGATTCAAACTGCCACCTTTTAGTATTGTATACTAATTCTGTTTAGAATAGTTGTTAAATTGTGATAAAACACACATAACGTAAGACTTACCTCCTAATCATTTTTAAGTTTGCGTTTTGGAGATATTAAGTACATTCACATTGTTGTACTATTATCACCAATATCACTCCAAAATAACTCTTTCTAATTATAAAACTGAAATTCTGTGACTTGCTAAATAATAATTTCCCATTACCTCTTCTCTTAGCCCCAAGAGCCACTTTTCACCTTCCTATGTCTATGAATTTGACTACCTTATACATGTAGAATCATATGCTGCCTTTGCTTTTGTGACTGGCTTATTCCACTTAGCCTACTGTCCTCGAGGTTCATCCATGCCATGGCATGTGTCAGAATTTCTCTCCTTCTAAAGCTGGTAATGTATGGTATACATGTACCACATTTTGTTTGTTTATTCATTTATCAACAAAATTTGTTCTTCCTTCACCTTTTGGCTTTTATAAGTAGTGTTGCTGAGAACATGGGCATATAAATACCTTTTAGAATCCCTGCTTTTAATTCTTCTTGTGTACCCAGAACAGGAAATTCTGAATCATATTGTACTTCAATTAAAGAAGTACAAAGAGAGACTTCCCTACTCTTTCCCTAGCAGCTGCGCCATTTACATTCTCACCAACTGCATCCAAGAGCTCCAGTGTCATCACATCACCTCCAATACTTTTACTTTCTGGTTTTGTTCTTTAATTATTGCCATCCTAATGGGTATGTGAGATACTGTCTAACTGTGGTTTTGATTTGCATTTCCCTAATGATTAATGATGTTGAGCATCTATTCCTGTGCTTACTGATAATTTTTTTATCTTGTTTGAAAACATATGCCCTTCAGTCCATTGCTCATTTTTATACCAGATTTTTTATCTTTGTATGGTAGGAACTATTATATCTCTGACTAGATAGACAATTTGCAAAAATTTCTCCCATTCCACAGAATGCTTTTTTACTTTGTTGAATTCTGTCCTTTCGTACAGGGGTTTCGGTTTTGATGTAGTACAGTTTATCTATTTTTATTGCTGTTGCTGCCTGTCATATATAAAACAGTGCTAAATCCAATGTCATGAAATTTCCCTCTATATTTTCTCCTGAAAATTTTATAGTTCTGTGTCTTCAGATACTAATTTATTTTAGTCTTTTTATAAGGTAAGTGTTTAGCTTCATTTTGCCTGTATTCTTAAATCTTTTCCTGAACTTTCTCTCCATTTCTATGGCTTTCTATCCCTATAATGCTTCCATGTTATCCTCATTGGTATGTCTGACCACACACACATATGTACACATGTGTGTGTGTGTGTGTGGATATGCAGTGCCTCACATTATACTTCTTTACTTCTCACATACTGGATAATCTACATTTCACTGACTATGTATCAGAACAAACTGAAGATGTATCAGAGTGCTCCGTTGGGCTTGTTAATACAGTGAATGCAAGGCTTTGACCCCAGAGCTTCTGATTCAACAGATCAGCCATGAGGCCTAAGAACTTTCTAGCAAGTTCCCACTGATGCTGCTAATGCAAGTCTGAAAATCTCACTTTAGAACCACAGGAGAAAGGCATTTATTCTTCAAAATAAACGTTATAATCATTTTTCTGTTGTTTTACGAAAAGCCAGTTATTTTTTTAATTTGAATTACAGCAATTCTTCTTAAATTTTTTTGAAGACAATTCTTTTTGAATCTCTTGAAGACATTGCTTTCACGACCTTTTCACATCATGTTACACCAAAGATAAGATCGGTGTTTGATTTTTGTGTCTCAATTACTAGATTTAGAATAAGGAATATCAGGTTGATAAGCACCAATCTTCATTAAAATTTTGGTTTTTAACACACTCACAGCTCATTATGTGTACTCGCTGTATGCAGATCAAAAGTTCCTTCTGCATCCTACCAAGCTTGCATCCTCAACTGATTTAGTTTATTAACAATCATAACACTGACTTGCATTGCAAAGTAAATACTTTTATTTCTAGCTAGCCTGCAGCATTGTTATCTTGTAGACTACACAACTGTTTTACTAAGATACAGTCTCTTAATGCCAGAACCCTACTCCCAAATCTACCCTTGTTTTGCTTTTGAGAATTTGATATCCATACTGGTTTATAAGTAGATAAGAGAAAGCAAGAATAAAGTCTTAGATATACAGAAATATAATCTGAGCATTTCATTACAAAACATTTGGTCAAAAAAAAAAATAAAAACAAAACAAAATAAAAAGACAGCTGTCTGTTTAGGGGAATGACACAAACCCTGTATCTGTGGTACCGATGCCAGTTGGGAAGATTACAAATGCCAAAGGCTTTGTTTCATGAAAAGATTCAGAAAATGCCATTCTCTTCAGTACCATCTCAACAAATTCATTGGTTTTACAATCACTGCTTCTTTCTTCAGGTTGAAATTGGGATGGTTGCTGGTCTTAGTTCTGCATATTGTTGTAGTGCCTTCTCCCATCTTGGGCAAGTTCATGACAGTTTACAGAGGTGCCTGAGGAGTTCAAGTTAGATGTCATTTCAAACCAGAAGACTCATTCAAAGTCTGGCCTTTTTATAATATAAGCTAGCTTAATTTAGCCCCCTACACCATTATAAGAAACAACCAAAAATTGAACCAAAACTTGTTAATCAGAGTCTTATTAATTAATTTATTTATTTATGCAAGTGGATAAGTCACTTATAGGCACAGAAATATTTGTTCTCATTAATAGTTTTGATTTACTTAATCCTTTTCAGAAATTATTGTTAATCTCCTTTCAAACAGTTCTTAAAAACAAGATACAGAACCATCCTTTCAGTACAATCAGAAACTTAAAATTAAGAAAACAGATTACATCTATTTTACCTATTGGGACATCAGGACTTCAATTTTTCAAAACAAGCTGGCTAAAAAGCAGCCCCTATGTTTAGTGTTAATCATAAGATGCTTAGTGTAGTTATTTTGACCAAATGCTATTTAATTAATAAAATGTTTGTTTTGGATATTATACTTCTTTATCTTTGCCAAGACATAATATAATTGAGAAAAGAGTGATAACATTTTATAATGTAAGCATTTTAGCCTGAATGTAATAAATTACTCTTTTGGGGGGGGCTTTTCTAATAAACATCTCATGACCTGATAACTGGCGACAGGAATAACATTACTGAAATTTACTTACGAAACAAATGTACTTGGCTTGTTTTTCTAAGTGTAAGATATTTTAATATTTATTTCTTCATGTCTCACTTATTCCAACAGAACTTATCATCAAGTTTCCTAAAAATCTTTTCATAGAAACATACCACAGAGAAAGCTCAGAAATCAGATAATTTTTTGAGATTTGGAGAAAGCTTTTAAACATTATATAGTTAGATTTATTTTTTTTCTGTTTCAGAGTAAATATAGAATCCCAAGAGTCAATAGAGGAATCAGCTAGGAAGTGATAGCAGCATTGACATTATTTTCTGTTTAGAGAATAGCAGATGCCTCCTTTAATAACCTAACACTCATCTTCTAAAAGTCATGTTATTTTCATTCTTAAAATTTTATTTTCAAGTTTACTTCTTATAAACTACACATCTGAGCTTTTGTTTTTGACCCAATTTGAATGTTTGTTTTGCAAATAAGAATAACAATCTTCCCTCCTTCATCCTAGGGTATAGTTGTGTTTCATTTTTCATATGCAAGTGTGAGTAATTACAAATTGGTTTCATAGTAGTACTGATTACATTGGATTTTTTTTCCATTAAGAGGATGGAGAAGGGAAGGGAGGGGGTGGGTTGATAGAGGGAGGGTTAATAGAGGGACCACATCTATGAAGCATATTGCAAGTACAAGTTGGATCTATCACATGTAGAACACAAATGTCTTAATGCTGTAATTGGGTAAATGAGGTGAAGGCTATATTGATTAGAAGGATGTAAGCACTGCAATTTGTACAAATAATCAGCACATTGAATCTCATAATGGCATAAATGTATTCATGACCTATGTACAAATGACTTAATTAAAAAAAAATAACCATCTAATAGGTAAAGTGAACGAGGTTGCCCCCAGGATCAAGAACATGGCAAAGATATCCTTTTGTATCCTTCTTATTCAACATAGTACTAGAAGTCCTGGATAGAACAATAATACAGGAGAAGGAAATAAGTTATACACATTAGTAAGGAGGAATTATAATGGTATTTATTCACAGATGCACAGTTACAAAGAAAATACCAAAGAAGCACCCCCTCTCAAAACAACCCTCTCTAGAACTAATAAATGAGCACAGCAAGGTAACAGGATATGAGGTTAAAGTACAAAAATTAATTGCTTTCTTACATGCCAACAATGAATAATTGAAATTTGAAATTTAAAACCACATAATTTACATTACATACATAAATGATATATTGAGGTATAAATTTTGCAAAATATATACAGGATCTACATGTGGAAACCCATAAAATAGTGATTTAAAAAATCAAAGAGGGGCGGCTCCTGTGGCTCAGCGAGTAGGGCGCCGGCCCCATATACCGAAGGTGGCGGGTTCAAGTCCGGCCTCGGCCAAACTGCAAAACAAAAAAATAGCCGGGCGCTGTGGCAGGCGCCTGTAGTCCCAGCTACTAGGGAGGCTGAGGCAAGAGAATCGCTTAAGCCCAAGAGCTGGAGGTTGCTGTGAGCAGTGTGACGCCACGG
>CAUYON010019042.1:0-21439 GCA_963573935.1 Arctocebus calabarensis
GAGCCTCAAGCTGTCGCCCTGAGTAGAGTACCGTGGCATCACAGCTCACAGCAACCTCCAATTCCTGGACTCAAGCGATTCTTCTGCCTCTGCCTCCCAAGTATCTGGGACTACAGGCACCCGCCACAATGCCTGGTCATTTTTTGGTTGCAGCCGTCATTGTTTGGTGGGCCTGGGCTGGATTCGAACCTGCCAGCTCAGGTGTACATGGCTGGCGCCTTAGCCGGTTGAGCCACAGGCACCGAGCCATCTTTCTTTTTTTTTTTTAAGAGACAGAGTCTCACTTTATTGCCCTTGGTAGAGTGCTGTGACATCATAGCTCACAGCAACCTTCAACTAGGGCTGGCTGCCACAATGCCCAGCTATTTTTTTATTGCTGTTTGCCTGGGGCCAGGTTCGAACCTGCCACCCTCTGTATATGGGGCTGGCGCCCTACTCACTGAGCCATAGGCCCTGCCCCAAGTTGATGTTTTGCAAGTATCACTGGAAGGGTCTCAAACTTGCCAACTTCTTGCAACATTTGTCATAATACTCTACATAAATAAAGAACAGTAGAATTACTCCTACTATAAAGATATTGTCTATTAAAGACTCCAAATTTCATTTTAATAACGAAATTATGAGCTGGGAACAGTGACTCAGGCCTGTAATTCCTGCACTCTCTGAGGCCAAAGCAGGAGGATTGTTTACGCCCAGGAGTCTAAGACCAGCCTGGGTAACATAGCAAGAAACTATCTCTTGGCTGGGCATGGTGGCTCACGCCTATAATCCTAACACTCTGGGATGCCAAGGCGAGTTGATTGCTTGAGGTCACAAGTTCGAGACCACCCTAAGCAAAAAGTGAGATCCCGTCTCTACTGGAAAATAGAAAAATTGAGGCAAAAGGGTCGCTTGAGCCTGAGTTGGAGGTTGCTGTGAACTATGACGCCAAGGCACTCTACCCAGGGCAACAGCTTGAGACTGCGTGTCAAAAAAAAAGGAACCTATCTCTACAAAAAATAAAAATGTATATTTTAATTGGATCATTTTAGCTGAATATGGTGGTATGTGCCTGTAGTCCTAGCTACTTTTGGAGGCTGAGGTTGGGAGGATTACTTGAGTCCAGGAGTTCAAACCTGCAGTGAGCTATGATTGAGTCACTGCATTTCAGCCTGGGTAGTCGGCTCTTAAAAAAAAACAAAAACAACCCATAAGGCTGGGTGCAGTGGTTCACACCTGTAATCCTAGCACTCTGGGAGGCTGAGGCGGGTGGATTGCCTGAGCTCAGGAGTTTGAGACTAGCCTGAGCAAAAGCAAGACTTTGTCTGTAAAGAACAGCCAGGTATTGTGGTGAGCACTTGTAATCCCAGCTACGTGGGAGGTTGAGGCAAGAGGATCACTTGAGCCCAGGAGTCTGAGGTTGCTCTGAGCTATGACACCACGGCCCTCTACTTAGGTTGACATAGTGAGATTCTGTCTCAAAACAAACAAACAAAAAAAGAATAATGAAATTATAATGTTTAATAGGCTATGTCAGCTTATCTGATCAGAGGAGTGGAGAACTGTTAAATGTTCATCTCATAAACCAACTGTTTAATGAAATTGTGTTTTTTTTTTTTTTTGAGACAGAGCCTCAAGCTGTCACCCTGGATAGACAATCCAATTCCCAATCTCCAATTCCTAGGCTCAAGCGAGTCTCCTGCCTCCGCCTCCCAAGTAGCTGGGACTACAGGTGCCTGCCACAACGCCCGGCCATGTTTTGGTTGCAGCCGTCATTGTTGTTTGGCAGGCCCAGGCTGGATTCGAACCCGCCAGCTCAGGTGTACGTGGCTGGCGCCTTAGCCCGTTGAGCCACAGGCGCCGAGCCAATGAAATTGTTTTTGGATCGATTGAGCATCACAAACTAGCTGTGTGTGTGTTCATAGAGCTTTTGACTCTAGAGAATAACAGAAGCAACTCAAATTTAATCTGTGCCTTTTGGGTATTTCTGTGGATTGAGGACAAGCCAATCTGCCACCTCTTAGGGCCCTGTGTACAGTACTGCTGGGCATCTTTTTTGTATGTGCTAGTACCATGGTTCAATTAATTCTGACTCTTTTCTGGTATATCCCGATGTATTCACCATCCCCATTGGCCTGCCCCAGGGTCCTAATATGCTTTCAAGTGAACTCTTATAGCTTGTAAATCGAAGTATTAAGGGAAAATCTTTAAAATCTGTACATATTTGCCTGTTAGCTGAAGTACACAAGGTTTCTTTGTTTCATCACAATGGCTCAAGTTGCATAGTTATTAAATAAGCATCCTGCTGATGACCTCCCAAATCTGTGATGTACAATTCCACATCTATTTCATGCCTTTTAGTAAAAGGACCACTCATTTCTGCACCAGCCAAGGTTTCCTGGTAGAACATGTTATTTATAGCACCACATACATGTGCCTCAAAATACAGTGTGGGCAATGAAACACGACAAATGCAAATCCACTCCTAGGGGAGGGAGGCTTCCTTTAACTTTGCCTTATTTCCTGTTTTGCTGCTATATTTACAAAAGTGTTTAAAGCTTGTCATTTCACTAGTGCATAGTCTGAAAACTTTTTCACCCTGGCAGGTCAGGACTACCACTGACTGTCTTCTAAAGGGATTTTGCTCCCCAGAGGTGGAGACTACTATTGCTTCTGAGGGCAGGTGGAGGTGGGCCTTGGTATGAAAAATCTTGCTCCATATTGTGCATTTACTGAGTCAAGTTCATCAAACCATACATGTTTATCATTTCTAGAATATCAAGAAATAAATACTATTGTCTCCACTTTACAGAGGGAAATTTTAAAGCCCAAGAGATGAAACTGTCCACGTCACAAACCCGTATAAAGTTTTGAGCAATTATTTATTTTTCAGTGGGTTTTTAAATTTTTTTTTTTTTTAGACAGAGCCTCAAGTTGTTGCCCTGGGTAGAGTGCTGTGGTATCACAGCTCACAGCAAACTCCAGCTCCTGGGCTCAAGCGATTTTCTTGCCTCCGTCTCCCAGTTGGGACTACAGGCGCCCACCACAATGCCTGGCTATTTTTTGGTTGCAGCTGTCATTGTTGTTTGGAGGGCCTGGGCTGGATTCAAACCCGCCAGTTTAGGGGTATGTGGCTGGTGCCTTAGCTGCTTGAGCCACAGGTGCCGAGCTGTTTTTTTAAATGTTTAACAGAGTCACTGTGTTGCCTGGGCTAGAGTGCCATAGTGTCAGCCTAGCTCACAGCAACTTTAAACTCCTGGTTTCAAGTGATCCTCCTGCCTTAGCTTTACAAGTAGCTGGGACCACAGGCACCTGCCACTATACCTGACTAATGTTTCTATTTTTCAGTAGAGATGGGGTCTTGCTCTTGCTCAGGCTGATCTCAAGGGCTCCTGAGCTCCCTTGAGACCAGCCTGAGCTCCTTTGAGACCACTCCTGAGCTCAAGGGATCCTCCCGCCTCGGCCAGTGTGCTAGGATTATATGTGTGAACTGCTATGTCCTACTGAATGTTTTTTTTGAGACAGAGTGTCACTATGTCGCCCTCGGTAAGGTACTGTGTTGTCACAGCTCACAGCAACCTCCAGCTCCTGGGCTCAAGTGATTCCCTTGCCTCAGCCTCCCAAGCAGGTGGGACTATAGGTGCCTGTCACAACGCTCAGCTGCTTTTTGTTGTTATTGCAGTTGTCATTGTTGTTTAGCTGGCCCAGGCCATGTTCAAAACCACCAGGTCGGTGTATGTGGCTGGTGCCATAACCACTGTGCTACGGGCACTGAGCCCGAATTTTTAATCTTTTTTCTTTTTCATCTACAAGGGTGATTGTGACTCGTGAGTTTTGAATTTTTTTTTTTATTGTTGTGGATTCACTGAGGGTACAAGAAACCATGTAACACTGATTGCATTTGTTGGGTAAAGTCCCTCTTACAATCGTGTTTTGAGTTTTGAAATTTTTAAACAGATAATTGACACAACATGTATCATGTATTACTTTTGAATTGGGAAAGGTGCCATCGATACATTTATTTTAAAACTTATTTTAAATGGCATATAGTTAAAATGCAATAAAATGTACAGATCTTAAGTGTTTAGTTTGATACACTTTAGCAGTTGGAATACACCTGTGTAACCACTGCCAGCAAGATAGAGTGCTTCTGTCACTTTAGAAATGACGTATGTCCTTTCCAGTCAAGCCCTCCTTCCCCCTTGGAGTGACCCCCTTTCTGATTTCTGGCATCATGAGTTAATTTCGCCTGTTCTAGAATTTCAGATAAATGGAATCATATAGCACAGACTTTCGTGTCTGCCTCTTACTCCCGTATCACAATGTTTCTGAGAGTGTCCCTTTTGCTGATGAACAGTGTTCGACTGTATGACTGTACTGTGGTCCATGTGCCCATTCTCTGGGTAGGAGTGGGTGGGTTGGGAGGGTCCTGAACATCTGCAGGGCATGGCGGTCCTGGGAACTCATCATCGGTGAGCGCAGACCAGCCCGCCTGACTCTCATCACAGACTCTCACCGCCCAGGTAAGTAGGTCTGTGGTGAATGGCCCTACGCTGACCCGTCCTTTTGCTGAGTTTGTGTTCTCCCTTGCTGTTAGACTGATGGCTCACACGCCCTTCTGCTCACATTGTGCCTGTGATGAGATTTCTCTTCCTGATTTTTGGCCTCTGTGTTGCAACAGAAGACAGACAACTGAGTATCTTAGAATCATGGCCTGAGGCATGGGGTCCCAGAGAGGCTTTCTTATGAGTGACTGTGATGCTGACTTTGGCTTCTTTGAGGTCTCCCTCCCACCCCCCATATTTCTAGTTTCGTAGCTATGTTCTGGATGGTTGGAAATGCTTCTGGATGGTCCCCTCTGGGGCAGTTTGGGTCTCTGAGCTCCAACTTCCTGCAACTCTGGACAGCCCTCCTGGGCCCTCCCCCTGGCTTGCCTGTCTCTTTGCTGGCCCCAGCCTGTGCAACCCCTACCCGCTGCCTGTCCCTGTGTTTCGTAGGATCATCAACATGCATAGCTTCTGCATGTCTTGTCTGTGTTCCTGAGTCCGACTTCATGTCCCAGACGCTGACCATAGCTTTGCCCTCATTACTCCTCATATCACAGACCCTTCTGGCATAGACACCCCGTCAAAGTGCAATTCTATGTGGGTGCCGGGTTCTGAGCACTGGGAATGACCCGCCACACTCTTGCTCATCACACCTGCCCTCCCCGCTCCTGACGCGCCAGAGTCTTGGCTCTGTACCCTTATACGGACAGAATACGTCAACCCTCACTATGCAACTCTGGGGCTGGGGACAGTATCCCTGTCTTAGGACAAGTGTAGGCAAAAATAGAGAAAAGAATGGAGAGACCTAAGCAAGAAGAAGTCCCCCACCCTGAAAGGTCATATATATTTTACAATGGGCTCCAAATGTCCTATCATTTACTAGGGTGACAAGGTGACCAAGTTCCTGAAACTCCCCGTTTTACCACCGAAAGTCCTGCATTCTGGCAGACCCCTCCTCTGTGAGCAAACTGGGATAGTTAACCTAAAATTTAAAAGTGACTTTGAAAAGGCCAGGCATGCTGGCTCAGGCTGTAATCTCAGCACTTTGGGAGGCCGAGGTGGTGGATTGCCCGAGCTCACGAATTAGAGACCAGACTGAGCTAGAGTGAGACCCCCTATCTGTAGAAGTAGCGGGGTGTTGTGGTGGGCGCCTATAGTCCCAGCTACTTGGAGGCTGAGGCAAGAGGATCTCTTGAGCCCTAGAGTTAGAGGTTGCTGTGAGCTATGACACCTGGGTACTCTACCGGGGGGCGACAAAGTGAGACTGTCTCAAAAAAAAAAAAGTGACTTTGAAAACGCAATTTGTTTTAATCAGAAGAACCTCTCCCATTTAGTTCACCTGTTGAAACAATGCTATTGACTCTCAAAGGGCTTCTCTTAACCCAGAAGAGGTAAACAGTAAGGCGTACAGCTTGTGGAGTTTGCCGACCTGCAGCGTCTGCCAGCTGCACGTCTGTTTGTCAGAGCATCAGGGTGTGGGCTGGGCCAGACTGAGAAAAGGCACCTGGGGCCCCCTCCCCCGAGAGTCCGGCTCGCACATGCTAACCTCCGCAATTGAACACTGTTGTCCAGTCACTGATGCTTCACTGTGTTCCCAGGACGTCCAGAATTACACAACCCTGCGCCAAGGAGGGGACTTCTACCCCAACTCCACGCACTCAGAAGTGCCGGTGTGCAGCATCTCTTTATTCTGGAAAACCTCCTAGAAGAAAGCAGAAACAAAGACAAGGAACGCTGTCAGCTCTGAGTTCTTCTCAGGCGGGACCACACGCCCTCGACGGGGTGGGGGGGGGGGGGACGTGGCCTCCGTCTTGGGGCCGGCAGAGATTTATGGTTCTTTGTTTTGTGTTTTTTCAACCTTGAGAGAAGGATGTTGTAATGCTGCTGAGACGTAGGCTGTTATCGATAAAATGATTCCTTCTTGGCAGATAATTGAAGGCTCAGGGGAGACTTTAAAAACAAACGTGAAACTGTTGAGGTGGAGGAAGCAGAACAGAATCAGATTTAGATGCAGGCCGGGATGGCCAGGCTGCTCCATGAAAAGGAAACTGTTTTCTGGGCAGAAAGAGATCTGTTTTCAAAAGTGATGGAGACGAACATCTCAGAGGAGGGCAAGTTCAATACAGGTTATAAGACGCTGGGGGAGATGGGGTTACCTAAATTTGGTACAGAAGCGACTGTTGCATATGAATGAAGGCAGAAGGGCAGGGAAGTGGGGCACCCTGGGTGCAGGGGCACAGATGCCCACATTTCTGCCTCCCAAGGCGACATGCTTTTCACTCCAGGGGGCCTTACTTTTTCACTGTCCCCTGTGAAGTGTTTTAGGAAGTACTAAACACAGTATATGCTTTAACTTGGACTAGTGAAATGTTTTATTTTTGTGAAGAGTCCCACAGACTTGGCTTTGATTCTAGCTCTGCCAGTTACCAATTTCAAATCCCTGGACAAGCCACAGAACCCCTGACCCTCAGATTCGGCTTCTGTGAAATAGGTAACTCCTGCTTGTCTATCTCCAATTTGTCCTGAGGATGAAGAATGAGAATGTACGTGAAGGTGCTTGGAAAACTATAGACGTCCAGGCAGAGAGGGCAGCAAGTTATTATGTCTTATTTGTGTGCCTCCTGAACTCATCTGTCGAAACTCAACCCCAATGTGACAGTGTTTGGGGACAGGGTCTTTAAGGAGGTAATTAAGATTAAATGAAGCCATATAGGTGGAGCCCTAAGCTGACAGCACTGGTGGAAGAGAGGGCGGCACCTGTGGCTCAGTGGGTAGGGTGCCAGCCCCATATACCGAGGGTGGCAGGTTTGAACCCAGCCCCGGCCAAACTGCAACAGAAAAATAGCCGGGTGCTGTGGCGGGCGCCTGTAGTCCCAGCTACTTGGGAAGCTGAGGCAAGAGAATCGACTAAGCTCAAGAGTTGGAGGTTGCTGTGAGCTGTGTGCACACCATGGCACTCCACTGAGGGCAACAAAATGAGACTTTGTCTCTACAAAAAAAAAAAAAAAAGTGGAAGAGACATCAGAGATCTCTTTCTCTGCAGGAGCACAGAGGAAGGGCCACACGAGGACACAGTGAGATGGTCACCTGCAGATCAGGCAGAGAGGCCTCTCCGGGGACCCCCCTGCTGTCACCTTGATCCTTGACTTCCAGCCTTCAAACTGTAAGAAAATTAATATCTGTCGTTCAAGTCACCCAATCTCTGGTATTCAGTTATGGTAGCCTGCGCAGGTTGATAAAGAAGTGAACTAATGTGTACTCCGCAATTTAAAGCTTGCAGAATACGTCCTGTGCAACTTCTTTTTAAAATTCTTATGTTTTGTTGAAGGGGTAGCAAAATCCTATCAAATGGCGTGTGGAAATCTGCTTTAATTAAGGGCATGCATTTCCTGCGTGGCGAGGTATCATTGAGATGGGTTTGTATCTCGTCTTCCTGCTGATGTGCACCCTGAAGCTACCAGGGGAAGTGTCTGGTAGCTCCGCAGCTCAGCTGATAGAGCGGTACAATGGGTATTCTTTGGAAGAAACTCCTTATACTTTTTATCCCAAATCCCCTTCCCTCCCCCATTCCATGTTGTTAGTGCTTCTGGGGATAATGCAGTTTGTTTGTTTTTACACCTATGATAAATGATATACAGTGCTAGTTCAAGGTAAGAGGTGACAGTTTTGTGGAAGGAATTCTCAGAAACATAAATTCCTTCTCCACCCCAATCCTGACCTATTGGACTAGTAAATCACAGACACAATCGTTACGTTTCCAGTTTTTGGTCCCAGCAATTTACATGATCTTACTTCTTCTCCCTTCTTTGTTCTCTATTGGCCCTTTTCTTCTCACACCCAAATCCCCACCTCTCCCTCCTAATTAGAGTAAGAACCACAGACAGCTGGAGTTACGAGGCTCTGTCCTCTGCTCCTGTGACCCAGGAGGGCCTCGGAAAGCATCACCTTAATTCTGCCAGGGACATATACCACGTACACAGGCACTTTGGCTTATGTTGATACTGTTACTAATTCAGGCATGGAACATGAGGTCTCCTGTGGCCCCCCCCTCCTTTATTAAATATTTTAATCTCACCGGGTTGGGATAAAGTCTCATTCTCCAAAGTCTTTGAGCATCAACCTGTTGCCTATGAGAAAGATGGTTTGTAAGGCCTGAGAAGAAGGATTGGGCCGGGTAGCCACAGGCTTACGGGTTGGAAGGGTTGAATTATCCTTGGGCAGGCACCACTTCTTTTCTTTTCTATAGTCATTTTTAACTATTTCTTTCTTTCTCTTTTTTTTTTTTTTTTTGAGACAGATCCACAAGCTGTCACCCTGGATAGAATGCTGTGGCATCACAGCTCACAGCAACCTCCAATTCCTGGGCTCAAGCAAATCTCTTGACTCCACCTCCCAAGTAGCTGGGACTACAGGCGCCCGCCACAACGCCCGGCCATTTTTTGGTTGCAGCCGTCATTGTTGTTTGGCAGGCCCGGGCTGGATTTGAACCCGCCAGCTCAGATGTACATGGCTAGTGCCTTAGCCTGTTGAGCCACAGGCACCGAGCCATTTTTAACTATTTCTAAGAATACAACTCAGTGGTATCAGGTACACTCACATGGTGCGACCATCATCTTGACTCATCTCCAGGACTTTTTTTTTTTTTTTTTTGGAGACAGAGTCTTACTTTGTTGCTCTTGGTAGAGTGCCGTGGCTTTATAGCTCACAGCAACCTCAACCTCTTGGGCTTAAGTGATTCTCTTGCCTCAGCCTCCTGAGTAGCTGGGACTACAGGCATCGGCCACAACACCCGGCTATTTTTTTTTTGTTTTAAAAGATGAGGTCTTGCTCTAGCTCAGGCTGGTCTTGAACCTGTGAGCTCAGGCAATCCACCTGCCTCGGCCTCCCAGAGTGCTAGGATTACAGGCGTGAACCACCAGGCCCGGCCCATCTCCAGTACTTTTTCTTCTTCCCAAACTGAAACTATATATCCATTAAATAGTAGCTTCCTGGCTCGGCGCCTGTGGCTCAGGGGGCTAAGGCGCCAGCCACGTATACCTGAGCTTGCGGGTTTGAATCCAGCCCGGGCCCGCCAAACAACAATGACCAAAAAATGGCCAGGCGTTGTGGCAGACTCCTGTAGTCCCAGCTACTTGGGAGGCAGAGGCAGAAGACTCGCTTGAGCCCAGGAGTTGGAGGTTGTTGTGAGCTGTGATGTCACGGCACTCTACCTGGGGTGACAGCTTGGGGCTCTGTCTCAAAAAAAAAAAAAAAAAAAAGTAGCTTCCCATCCCCCACTTCCCCCAACTCCCCCTCCCATTCTGCTTTCTGTCTCTGTGAATTAAATTATAGTAGGTACCTTATTTGAGTAGAATAGTTGTCCTTTTGTGTCTGGTTTCTTCTACTGAATGTAACATCTTCAAGGTTTATTGTACTATAGCATGTGTCAGAATTCTCTTGTTAAGGCCGAGCAGTATTCTGTCACAAGGATATACTTTATTTTGTTTATTCATCTGTGGATAGACACTGGAGTTTGGTCTACCTTTTGGCTTTTTCAAATTATGCTATTATGAACATGGATATTCAAATAATCTGTTCAAGTCTCTGCTTCAATTCTCTTGGGTATATACCCAGGGTAGAATTGCTGGATCATATGGCAATTCTATGTTTAACTTTTGAGGAGCCTTTAAACTATTTTCCAGAGCTGCTGAACCATTTTATAGTCCCACCAGCAATGGTAGGAACCTTCTTAATACGTGTGGTGATTTATTGGGCACCTTCAGATGCTCAATTAAAGGCACAAATAATATACATTCTAAAAAGTGCAAATGGCAGCTGGACACAGAGACTGAGGCAAGAGGATCACTTGAGCCCAAGAGCTTGAGGTTGCTGTGAGCTAAAATGCCACGGCACTCTACTAAGAGTGACCAAGTGAGACTCTGTCTCAAAATAAAAAAAAAGTGCAAATGGCCATCCATAATGGTTTATATGCCATACAAAAATCTATTTTTTTTCATGTTTTCCCATCCAACAGATAAGATATGAAACACCTTTGGGTTTCAAATTCATTCTGAAGTTTAATACATAGAAATATCTGACCAAAGACAAACCAAATTCCTCTTACTCCATTGAAAGTGAACTTCTTTCCTAATACATAAATAAACTTTATGGACAAACTTGTATCCTTATGCCCAAACATGATGTGGAGGTTATATATTCAATAACAAATAAATTTCTTCATTTATTTATTTATTTATTTTTAGAGACAGAGTCTCATTCTGTCACCCTCAGTAGAGTGCTGTGGTGTCACAGCTCACAGCAATCTCTAGCTCCTAGGCTTAGGCGATTCTCCTGCCTCAGCCTCCCGAGCAGCTGGGACTACAGGCGCCCACAATGCCTGGCTATTTTTTGTTGCAGTTTGGGGGGCCGGGTTCAACCCCACCACCCTTGGTATACCGGACCAGCACCCTACCCACTGAGCCATCGGTGCTGCCCTTCTTCATTTATTTTGTATGAATTTATTGAGTTTATTAGGGGAAATTATGCCTTTATTTAAGTTTTTACTCTTTTCATTTGAGATCAAATAAATATATGCTTTTTCTATTTTTTTTTTTTTTTTTGAGACAGAGCCTCAAGCTGTCCTGCTGGGTAGAGTGCTGTGGCATCACAGCTAACAGCAACCTCCAACTCCTGGGCTCAAGCGAGTTTTCTGAGTAGCTGGGACCACAGGTGCCTACCAAAACGCCTGGCTATTTATTTTGGTTGCAGCCATCATTGTTGTTTGCCAGGCCCGGGCTGGATTTGAACCCACCAGCTCAGGTGTATGTGGCTGGCGCCTTAGCCATTTGAGCCACAAGCGCTGGGTCTATATACTTTTTCTTCAGCTTAAAATTCCATGAACTGTGCAGGCATCTGGAGGGTGATTCATAGAATGTGCTCAGTGTTTCTGGAGTGAAACAGATTTTTTCTGGTTGGATTTTGAAAACAGCAGCATATCAGCTTCTCTCTTCCCCTAAAATTCTGGGAGAGAAAGGGAGAGTTTGGTTCTGTGTGGTGTTGCAGAGAGGTATTTTAAGTGTGGCTGTTACACCTGCCAGGGAGAAGCAGAATACTTATTTCTGAAGTGACTTTCTACAGATACAGAGATAATGATGGTGTACATTTCTCAGCACATTACAGTTTATCTAGATGGTGCATCCACCATCACATTGTTTTTTTTTTTTTTTTTTTTTGAGACAGAGTCTCACTTTGTCGCCCTTGGTAGAGTGCAATGGTGTCACAGCTCACAGCAACCTTCACCTCTTGGGCTTACGCGATTCTCTTGCCTCAGCCTCCTGAGTAGCTGGGACTACAGGTGCCTGTCACAACGCCTGGCTATTTTTTTGTTGCAGTTTGTCCGGGGCCAGGTTCAAACCTGTCACCCTCGGTATATGGGGCTGGCGCCGTACCCACTGAGCCACCGCCCCCACCATCGCATTTTGAGCATTAAACTCAGTACTCCCACTTAGAGTGCAGATGTTCTGATGAAATGCTCTTCTCTTCTGTACTCCTCTCCCTCTTCCAATGTCAACAGCTGGGACGGGGTTTCCAAAGAAGAGAGCAGTGGCTGAGAGGGTGTGCCAAGGTCAAGGCCTGCGAAAGAGACTGAGGCAGCGTTCCACCTGCTCCCCGACTAGTTGGATTGTGTGACTATGGGTCGATCTCCTTTCTCTCACCATTACCTTTGGTTTTGTATTCCTCACCTGTTTTCATTCCACCTTTATTCCTGGTTCTGCTAGAGGGGATGATAAGAAAAAATGGCAACTTTGGGCCCAGACATCAAAACTCCCTTCCTCCTTTTTCACACATTGGCTTCCCTGCCAATTTTCTTGAATTAGCTGTCCGGACTCTGGGTAAGTTAGCTGTTTGGCTTTGCTTTTGTGAGGTTTTACCTTTTTCCTTTCAAGTGTTTTATACCTACCCTGTAGCCTAAAGGGAGGGCTTGTGAGGGCTTTTTCTTTCATACAATCTTCTCAAAAATTTGTTGTTTGACTGATGTTCCTACCTCTATTTCCTCACTTTTCTCAGGCAGCGTATACACTGTGTACATAAATTTTCTGGTGATTGATGAAAAGCCATAGTTGGTATTCGAAATACTCTTTTGACCCTGGTGCACTGACTCACCAGCTAATTTTATTGTGTAAGCAGAAATGAAAAATAATCCCTGTCTAAGATCTGTGTTCTCTGTGATAGTTGGCATTTGGTAGCTTGTAAGTTAAATGTCACTAATGGAGACGTAAATAGATTGCGTGAATCTTGGTGGGTAGATATTATTTTCAGATACATTGTATAATTACTTCTGGCCTTCATCAGACTCATTCATTTGTAGCCTTGCACATTGGTCTCCAAACCCTATGATGTACCATGTTCTAGTATAGGAGATGTAGAAGTCACCTTCTCAGGAAAGAGACTGAGAAGTCAACAGTCCCATCCACACGATAATTGCTAAAGGAGAGGCTTGGACCCGATGTAGAGAGACTGCTTCTCTGCCTTGCTCAGACAGGAGAGCTGTGGGAGAGTATTGCGTGTGGGTGCATCTGAATCTGGCCCAGGCTGGATAACCCCTTGCTATGGGGCTGGCCTGCACATTGCAGGATGTTTGCCAGTGTCCCAGGCCTCTATGCACTAGATACTGGTGGTAGCAACCCTCCCTCTTCTAGGTTACATCCATGAAAAGTGTGTCCAGATGTTACCGAATGTCCTCCAACAGGTAAAAACGCATGCTGGCTGAGAAGCACCGAATCAGAGGAGATGGTGCCAGGCTCCCGCTTGGAGGTGGGAGGGAGTGTGGCCCGTTCAAACTGCCTCAGGTGGTTCTAAACTTGGTGTGGGTAGAATGTTGTGTATTTGGAGGTTGAAAGTGGTTGGGCCTGACCTTGAAAATCTCATATGCAGAGTCTAAACTAGCCACTGGGTGCCGAGGCTGCAATTGGGAATAGCACTTTTGAATCAACCAGGGGTGTTCCCGTGTAACCTTCTGATGGGTATCAGTAACAATACTCACTCCTACACAATACTCTCCCATAGCTTTCTGTTTTAACTAACTAGTCTTTATAAGTACACGCTAAACTTTTAAAATCATTCCAAGGAGTCCTCAAGCTACAAACACCTGACTTATGTATAACTCACACTTAAATGAACAGGGGCTATTACAAGTAATAGGTAAATGTCCCTGTTTCAACTTACATACACATTCATAAAGAACAAACCTACAGAACTGATCTCACTTGAAACCTGGGGACTGCTGTATTTTAAAATGATGCGCACATTATATCTGGGTGCTCTCCGCTTGTGGCTGTGCTTTGTTTCACCAATGTCAAAGGGTTACCTAGAAGACTGTGTTAGTAAGACTGACCTGTGATGAAAAATCAGAGGGTACCAGGACTTGAATCTGGGAGGCATCTAATGAGGACCTAAGACTAGCACAGAGTGAGCCTGGGTGGAGCACAGGGGCTGGCTGGTGGTAAGTAGGAGGTGTGAGCCCCTGGGCTTGGACGCCCAGGGAAGGGAAGGAGTCGTCCAGGACGAGCCCCAGCTGTCTGCTTGGGCATAGCCCTCTGGCAGGTGCACAGAAGTAAGAGATAAGGGAAGAGACAAAGCAGGTATAGAAGGAGAAAAGACACGTCAAATTAGAGTTGCCAGCTGGCTGCAGGGAGTGTACCGTACAGACCACTGGAGTCTGGAGTTGTGGAGAAAGGGCCAAATTGGAGGTAAAGACTTGTGCCTCATTGAATTGAGGTGGTAGTTGAAACTGTGGGTGAGATTGCCCAGGGGGAATGTGTAGAAACAGAAAGAATAGAGGGTAGGATGGAGTTCTGAGAAGCAACAGCTGTTTTCCATTCCAAAGTCCTTTGTCCCACAATCTCTTTACAAACCCACAGCCCACAATGATTACCCTGTCTTCTATGCAATGCCCTCCCTTTTGAAAACCTCCTAAACAATGTCCATACTGGAGATGTCTTGGACCTAAAAACTCTACTTCTGTTGCCTTTTCTGAATTTTTTTCCTGTTGTCTCAGCTCTGCTGTGAGCTCGTGGAGGCTTGGGCTCCATTTTTATGTCCTGTCTCTGCTTACTTCCAGTCGGTTGAAGTGAGTAACAATCTCCTTCTGAGTGTTTTGAGGGTCTATGCTGTGGGATCCTTCAAGACCCTGGGGCCAGTTGGAAATTTAGGCTAGAGGAAAAGGTGCTCTCAGAAGAGTCCTATATCCATATCCTCCCTGCCAGTATATAAATATACTCCATAAGTCAACAGAGTCATCCTGACTTTGCTTGGTGGGTCCTGAACCCTGCCTCCACGAACAGCCTCAAAGCAGAAAATTCTCCTTGGAAAACCGATGGTTTGTTTTGCTAAAAATATAAGCTGGACGTTGAAAAAAGAGTATTGGAAATGAAAACAGCAGGTTCATTGTTTATTTTGGAAAAAAATGTTAAAATTCTCTTAATCCAGTTGTAATTGGTGATCAGTACCAGAAAGACTGGTTAGAGGCCTTCATTAGTCAGGCCGCTGGAAGGACAGCTCAGAGGTATTGTCAAATGTTTTCTCTCCTGCTGGGGTTATCTGCCAGGAAAGGTGCAGCTTATCGGCAGGGATGTTTTCACCAGGCTGCTTCTGAACTTTAACCCACTGTCGAAACCAGGGTCAGGCGAGGGAGAGACCGGATCTGGGCCCCCAGCACAGCTCACCCAGACTGCCGTCCTGATGTCAGCCATGTGTTCTGACCTGCACCTGGGGCATGGGATGGGGCGGGGTGGGATGCCAGCGGTGGGTGGGTTAACTCTGTGCGTGAATCAGGGTGTGAGCGGTAATGGGAAATGGTGGCTGCAGGGAGAAGCCAATGTGGTCCAGAGGGAGCGGGGCTTCTATACTTACGTCTCCCGGGAGACATGTAGATGTCATCTGGGGCAGAAAGTGGACTGGGTAATTGTACCATTTACTTACTTGTCCGTCTGTGTGTTCTGAGTTTGTATCCTCTTCAGTTTTTGCCCAGAGTCCTGGGCCCTGGGTGATTTTATTTCTTGCCCAAGTTTCTGGTTTAATAATGGTGTGAATCAGAGGGGTGATTAGCCAGCGCCCACAGCATGGAGCACTCAGGCATGTTGTAGCAGAACAGAAGCTCTAGGAGTTCCAGCTCCTGAAAGTCAGGGCTTTATTTCAGGGCTGTGCCGAGGGGCTGGGCTTACCGTCGCTGTGCCTGCAGCCCTCCCTCGGCCCACTGAGGCTTCCCTCCTGCCTCTCTGCACCATACCCCCTCCCCACCATTCCACTTCCTCCCCCTGGGACCCCTAGGGCTGGAGTGGAGCATGTCTTTCTTTGAACTTACTGACATTCTTGGCATTTAGGCCCAGAGGATGGCTGCACCTGTGCCAGCACACCCAAGCCTGTCTCAGCATTGCCATAGCTATTAGGTTTAAAGTCATCACCAGAAGCAGGGCAAACCTTCCACTCGGTAATATAATTTTAAATCTGTTGGTCCTACTCTCTCTCCTGCTTGTAATTGCCAATTTCTACCACTCCAATTGCACGTGGGGAGCAAGAAAAAAGGCACGTGGAGCACAGCTTCCCTATCCTCAGCCAGAGATCTTGGAGCATGCCCTGGGTGTGTGAAAGTCCCTGGATGGAGGGTGTGGACGGGGGAGAGAGGCAGAGGGACCTGCGGTCTCTGCAATCCGGAGGGGCTTGCTGGAGGGTCTGAGTGTTCAGCAGGTGTGGCCCCAGCTCTTCTTTGTCATGCCAGCGTGCATTCTATAAACCTTCAGGTCACAGTGCCCTGACCTCCCTTGAGTGTTAGTTGGTGTGATTGGGTAAAAGTGGCTAAATCCTTTGGAACATGTCAAAGGCGGAGCAGTGGCGAATTCAACAAGGGAAGCTTTTTGCAAAGCTGCTTGGAATTCCTTCTCCCTTCAGCGCTGAGGGACCCTCCAACTTTCCCTCCTCCAATGGAGAAACTGAGGACAACAATTTCCCCTTCCTGGCTGGAATGAAGAAGGGGCTCCCTCTGCTTAGCCCCAGAGGAAACAGGAGGCCAACCTCTGGCTGCCACGTAGGCCGTGAGTCAGCATCCCACCTTCCCCAGGGCCCTGGAACCCAGCACAGCTGCCCAGCACCCTGGGTTAATATTAACCATCCCAGGCAGGCCCAAGGCAAATCCAGCAAGAGAGGCGTGGCAGCTGCAGGGCAGGGTGGACAGTGGAGAAGCCGGGAGGCTGGCTCGGTCCCTTCTGAAACTTCATTTTCTCTTTCCCTACTTGAATGAAATACTTTAGCCGACTTGGCCTGCATAGGGCCAAGGCCAGAGGTTAAGGGCTGTAAGGTCAGAGCCAGTTAGGGGTCAAAGTCCATGGTAAGACCTTGGAAGAGTCCTTCCTCATCCGAGGAAAACAGACACACAGTGTGTACATTTGGGGCTCATCGAGAGGTTACATGAGATACAGTGACGTGGCATGGAGTGAGAGGAAGCTATTCTCTTTATTCTTGTGAATGGTTGTTTCTCTTGTCTCTTCCCCCAAGTTCTGCTTTTCCTGCCCCTTCAATTAATAAGGGAAGAGCTTGTTAAACAGTAATGTAGTGAAACCTGGAGATGGGATTTTATGCAGCATAATTACAACAGGTTTCTTCTTCTCTGGATGTGGGAGGTCGGGGAGAAGGACAGGGCGGCTTTGTGCCCAGAGGTAGGGAGGACTTTGCCCAGGGGTGGGCTATGAGAGTTGATTCAGCTGTGTGAGGAATCTCCTTAGTGGGCCTGACTCCATCTGGGAGCTCGGGATGTCTCAGTTGTGGAATGACATCTGGCCTCTGAAAGTGGGAAAGGTGAGGTTAGCATTGCTGTGAGGGAGCGATCCAGCCTTGGGGATCCAGGCAGCCAGGACATGAAGTCAGGCTGTGCTGAGTTGCATCTGCTGTCCTTGGAGCCTTATCACCCACTGACAGATAACCAGAGTCTCAGCCAGATGACTCACGAGGGTGGTTTAACTCCTTCTGGGATTGCTCAGGGCCAGCTCTTCGGAAATTGGGGAAAACAAGCAAATATAGGAAGATGTTTGTCTTTTTATTCAACTAATATTTACTGTGCATCTATTATGTGACAGCCCCTTTCTAAGCTCACAGAGGGTGCAGGGCTCTGAACCACATGGACAAGGTCTCACTTCTCATGGAGCTCACATCCTCCAGGAAGGGAGGAGAAGAACTAAATGAGACATTTAAATAGGAGAACAAGGCAACTCAGCTTGCAGTAAGTGAAGATAAAGGAACTATCTGAAATTTGAGTGCGCTTCAAAGCACCCGGAGGGCTTCATAATACACCCAGGGCTAGGCCACACCCCAGAGTATCTGACTCAATGTGACCAGGGTGGGGTCAGAGAATTTGCATTTCTAACAAGGTCTCGGGTGATCTGATGCTGCTGGTGGCTGGACCAACTTTGAGACCAAGGATAATGGCTATCAGGGGGTAGTGGTGGGGCTAGTTTAGAAACAGGAAGATCAATTCAAAGTCCTGTGGACTGCTTCTTTACAGATGATCAGAGGCAGAAGGAATGAGGGCTGTATGTTTTTTGTTGTTCTTTTGTGAAAAGGATGGCTACAAGGAAGGGAAACAGTTTCTTTCTCCCTCATTTCTCACTTTAAGTTTGTCACTATTCAAATTAACTTCTGGAATCTCATTGCCCTGGGGAGCCTTAAGACAACACACAGGAAGCTACTTTGTGGTTCAAGGTACTCTCATCTGTTTATTCTCATGAAGCAGAAGTTTAAAGGCCAGAACTGAGTCTGAACGTTTGGGGAGCAGCACTCACAGCACAGAGAAAGACGTCCTTGTTCTACTTGCAACCAGCTTCAGGGCTCACTGGTCCCTTCCAGTAGCTATGTTTTTGTGAAAGTCTATCTGTTTGTGGAACAAAGGTAAAAAATCATGAATTAATAGATTCCAATTTGTCTGAAGGCAAAGGGCATAACGTCTTCATCTTCATATCCGTGGTGTCTAGCAGCAGGCCTGCTGTAATGTAAGCCGTAAAAGTCTGTTGCTTCCCAGTGTTCATCGATCATCTAGCGACAACCAGCCAGTGTGCTGGGGCTAGAGAAACAATGGCAAAAAAGACAGACCCAGCTCCTGAGGGGTTTACGGTCTAAATAGAAGTTTAGACGTGTTAATGGGGAAGTATACGTGGAGTGTCCTAATTCTGTGACTGGGCAAGTGCAGAGTGATAGGGGAACACATACCTGAGAGAAGCCAGGAGGGCTTCCTGGGAGAAGTGATGTGCCTCCGAGAGGGGGGACAAGTGGGTGGTGGAGTGCTGCAGATGAGGGAAGCGAGCAGAGAGGTTTCCAGATAGAGACAAGGCATAAGCTAGGGCCCAGAGGTGAGGGAGCAGGAAATGTTCATCATTTTGTATCAGTTTAAGACAACTGGGGCCAATCCCCAGGGACGCGATCCTGAAGGGTCTTGGAGGAAACAACCAGCAGTGACTTTAGGGGACACTGAGAAAATGTAGAGATTTCATCGGTTGATTGCTATTTACACTGAGTGCAAAGGTTCCAACTTATGCCCAAAGTGGGAATTAACTAACATCCAGGCTGGGGAAACTTGCTCGGGTGATGATTGGATTCGTTTGAAGCTGGCTCTGTTTGCAGGTTCTGGTGCCCAGATTCTTCCTTCCTCCCACCTGTTGAGCTAGGTCACCTGGGCAAACCAGTTTGGGTCGAGGAAGAGGGTTGTTGAAAGCTTCACTATCAAAGAGGCATTCTTGGAACCAAAGTGACAACTCTATTACAATGTGGTTTGGAGAAAGATCATGTCCAAATGTTTTTCTTTTTCTTCTTGAGACAGAGTCTCACTGTGTTGCCCTGGGTAGAGTGCCATGGTGCCATGTGGTGTCATAGCTCACAGCAACCTCAGACTCTTGGCCTCAAGAGAGCCTCTTGCTTCAGCCTCCTGAGTACTGGGACCGTGGCCACCCCCAACAGCCAGCTAGTTTTTTTCTATTTTTAGTAAAGACAGGGTCCCATTGTTGCTCAGGCTGGCCTGTAACTTCTGAGCTGACGTGATCCACCTGCCTCAGCCTCCCGGAGTACTAGGATTACAGGAGTGAGCCACTACACCTGGCCCAAAATGGTCGTTGAAAGGCTCTACTATAATTTTTGTGTCGATGACATTGGCCCCCGAGAGGTGCTGATAGTTTCCTTTGTGGCCTGTTTGCAGGCCTGGCATGTAGGCCCCAGCTAATGGCTCTGTGACCTTGGGCAGGTCAGTTAGCATTTAGCACCTCACTTTTTTATTGTTACAAAACAGGAATAGTCTCTGTTTGTAGGAACATCCTGAGAATGTTATGTGTAGAAGTGAGATGGTGTCTGTGAAAGCCTGGGCTCCTCAAATTAAGTATCACACATACAGGAGGTTGATTGTTAAAGGGCATTTCGTCGTTGGAGTTTGTCTCTGTGTGTGTTTAATGATTAGCTATGCAGCCTACAATCCGTATCTAGTTTATTTCCAAAATGTTTTCTGCTTGCTGTTACACAGACTGTTTTATTTATGTACAGAATAGTATGTTCAGAAACAATGTGCTTGGAAAAGCTGCACATTTTCAGCTAAAGTCTTTCCTTTGTGTGAGAAGTATCTATTGTTTCCAAAGCTCTTTGAACTTCTCACCTTCCATTTAGAAATGCCTTTTCTTGGTAAGATGGAGATGCCCCTTTGCTAGCTGATCTTTCTTCACTGGGCGCCCCCTTTGAGGAGCCCTGATATTATTTCAACTTGAAGACTATGAAATCACTTCCTCTGACCTGATGGGCTTGTTTTCTGGTCAGACTTCCTCATGCTACAGCTGATCTGGATTTTTTTTCCTTCCATGGTGGGTTTTTTTTTTTCTTCTGAGATAGTCTCAATATGTCACCCTTGGTAGAATGCCGTGACGTCACGTCCAGCTCTTGGGCTTAAGCAATTCTCTTGCCTCAGCCTCCCGAGTAGCTGGGACTACAGGCGTCTACCACAATGCCCAGCTATTTTTTTGTTGCAGTTGTTTAGCTGGCCTACAATCCGTATCTAGTTTATTTCCGAATTTGCTTCGAACCCCAGGCCGGGTTTGAACCCGCCACCCTTGGTGTATGTGTCTCATGCTGTAACCATTGTGCTACGGTTGCTGAGCCTATCTATGGTGGCTTTTCTGACCCCCAAAACCACCGAAGGTCTGACTGAAGTTACCTATCGGGCAGACACTCAGACTTTTCTGATTGTTAGGGCTGTTTCTCAGGCTGACTCACACGCATGCCTTGTGGACATGGAAGAAACTCTCCACTCAGAGGCGGGGTTTCTCTTTTTGCATGCCTGATTTTCTTATGTTTTCTTTTTACCATCTTGAAGAATGACACAAAAGGTAAAGAAATGAACTTCCTTAACATGTGATCTACGTGCCTGATGCAAAAAAGATTGAAGGAACTCCTTCTAAGAGTCATGCCAAATGCAAATTACAGTTCCTAGGTGACAGAAGAGTTAACTTCATCTTTCTTTTCTTTTTTTTTTTTTGAGACAGAGCCTCAAGCTGTCACCTGGATAGAGTGCTGTGGTATCACAGCTCCCAGCAACCTCCATCTCCTGGGCTCAAGCAATTCTCCTGCCTCCGCCTCCCGAGTAGCCCCACAACGTCTGGCTATTTTTTTGGTTGCAGCTGTCATTGTTGTTTGGCGGCCCGGGCTGGATTTGAACCCTCCAGCTCAGGTGTATGTGGTTGGTGCCTTGGCTGCTTGAGCCACAGGCGCTGAGCAAAAAAAAAAAAAAAAAAAATTCTTATTTAGACATTATTTTCTCCCTTTTTAAAGGTTTTGCCTGTGTCATGTTCACTATCTATTAATTCCACATTTCTCTACTGGAAATATGAGCTAAAACTTTAAATTATTTACAAAAACCA
>CAUYON010019046.1:0-17793 GCA_963573935.1 Arctocebus calabarensis
ATGCAAACTAATACATTCCTTTTGGAAGGATGTTTGGAGGAATTTCATTTCTATGTACACATATTGGTCTTTATTCTGTTAATATACTACAACTGGAGGTCTGGTTTTGATGTAAAGTTGGCATTATAAAATGTGTTAAAAGTAGAAGAGAAAAATACACAGGAATGATTATAAGTAGAACAATAAGTTCAATATGGAGAGACTCTATAGGTAAGGGGAAGAGAAAGCACAAAATGTATTTTAATAGTACAGGCAAATAGGTGTCTTCATGTAGAGATAGTAGTAGAAATCATACAGACAGATATATAAATATAGATTTATATCAAAATGTATATCTGTGTCTGTATACACACATACAGATATTTAATGTGTATTTAATCTAACCAGTAATTGTGAATAATGGTGAAAGTAACAATGTCATTATTGTAGAGTGAATTCTAAAATAGCCTTCTAAACAGAAAAATTCTGAGGACAAGCTTTGGAATACATGAACTTTGCAATAATTCTCTGACTTAGGATGCTCCCGGCATCCTTCCCACATTTGGGAAATGCAGAAGATCTTCCTGTGCTCAGTTCTGTTCCCAGGCAGGGACTTACCATGTGGGTAGTTTCACCTGCTGCTACTCATCTTCCTGTCTCATGATGAGACCAATAACCTCTCAGCACAAGAATATTATTATAAATTTAAAATCCCTCGGAAACAGGCAGCCGCCCTCCCAGCTCCTCAATCCAGTTGTTTATTTTTTCAATAATCCCTTGAGTTTTTGATGTCATTATTGTCTGGAAAAACGTTTAAGTATACTTCAGAAGGCTTTCTATGTTATCTTACAATCAACCGAAGGGCCATTATGGATATTTTTATGGGAATTCAAAAATGATCCAAGAAAGTTTTACCTCTACACCAATTATCTTGAAACTTTCCTTCATATTTCCACAAGCCTGTTTGTCCAGAGTCCCTCTGTGTGTCACATACGTGCAGCTGTGTGTTCATGCACATTAAGCGGGAATTCTGGTCCCATCTGTAAAACTCGCCCCAATGTCATGTTTGAAACTGATGGTATTTGAGAAATCTTTTCTTAAAAATACTACTTTACTTGGGTTTTTACTTTTCTTTAGTGAATCTCCTCCTTCATCTAGGAAACTCTTTATTGATTTTTTTCCTCCACAAATGGATTCATTGATTTTATTAAGAAACTGAAATTTTGCCATGTGTGTAACTAAAATGGATGTCTCTTTGAGACAAATGGATATAAACGTGGCTGATTCTTTAAGTCTATTAAAATAATGGTGTATATTACATTATTGGATAAATATGATAATTGTAACAGGAAGAACAGAGTGCAAACATTAGAAATCTTCTCTCATATTTTCCTTAATTCCACTGGTCAGCAGCAACAGTTGGTAAGACTTGATTTGAGTCCTTCCAGATAGAAAGGGCTAGAATATAGATGACAACAGATAAGTAGACAGGAAGATAGACATACAGATCAATGAAAAGTGACATGAGACAGTTTATTAACTTGTTTTATTTCTAACTTCCTTCCCCCATGGAATTTTAATAATACCAAGATATATATATATATATATATGTGTGTGTGTGTGTGTGTGTGTATCTATACTTCATACAAAAGAAGAATAAGCTTCTTTTATCCTCATGAACCATTCTTAAAATTTTTTTATATTCAACTTTTATGAGTACGTAATAATTGTATTTATATGATACATGTGATGTTTTGATACAGGCACATGGTGTGAATTAATCAAATCAGGGTAACTGGGGTGTCCCTGACCTCAGCCATTTATCATTTCTTTGTGTTAGAGACAATTCCATTCCTCTCTTTTAATTATTTTTAAGTAGAGCCTACCTTACTGTTGCTTATAGTCACTTTGCGGTGAAGATATAAAGTCAAGAAAGTCCAGTGTTGCCAAAAAACATTTTCCACTTCACGTTGTGAATGTGCCAGAAGACACCTGCAGACAGAGCATGTGAAATCAAGGGTGGTCTCTTTAGGGACCTATTTTACGTTGCTGTCCACAGTTTAAATACTGCGGAAAAGAAACAGGTTTCAGGGGGCCAAATGAGGCTCTCTTCCAAGACCTAGCATGAACATGTCTTGAAGATATTGTTCAAAAAAAAAAAAGATGTTAAAAAAATGTGAAATCAACAAAGATGATTTCAACCTTTGTGAACATGCGAGGCTCAGTTGTCCATTGGATCACGTGCAGCGTGACTTACCTGGTAAGCTTTACTCAGGATGAGGAAAGGGCAGGGGGTTGGGGGGCTGGGCACTGCCTTCTCCATCTCACTATCTCTAGAGCCTCTGGGCCCGAAAACCTCCCCAAGATCTCCCTTCCTCATTGGGCAGCATTTTGGTTTCCTAGTGGTAAAAACTGAGCATGTGCAGAACAAGTTGCATAGAGAAGTGGGGCAAGTTTGGAGTCTGTCTGTCTACGTGCCTTGATACTTTTGTAACCCTGTTCTGGCTAGGCGATTATCTTCTGTAATTCAAACCAACTGTACATGACAGGGTTATTTACCCTAAGCGATCCGGAGGTCTATCGTTTAGGAGGAACACAACGCACATTTATTAATTGTAAATTTTCCGAAAGCACATGAAGTCAAGGAAACAGGTGAAAATTGATTAATTAATTTTAACAGAATATTTTATTTATCCAAACATATATATTTAATAATATTGACTTAGCACCTAATCAAATAAAATGATTAATGAAACATTTCACCCTTTTTTGGTACTGCCTTTCAAATGCCATGTGCGTTTCACACATACCACACGTCTCGTTTGCACTGGCCGCATTTCAAATGCTCAGTGGCCATATGTAGCTTGCCTTATGGGACTGCACAGTTCTAGTGACATCTTGTCACTAGCCCCAATGTCTGTTAAATATATCTGATTTCATTATTATTAAGATGTCCCCTGAGTAAAGGCAGATGCTCTTTTGCAGAGTTGCTGGCAAGCTTGATGTGTGATGAGTCTGGAGATAACAGTGTCCGTCCGCAGCCGTGGCCGGATTCTGAAAGACAGCGCCCTCTAGTGTTACCGCTTGGGATGATTGTAAAGCTCCCCAGCAAGGTCATTTCAGCGGTTTTCCTTTTCCCATTAAGGATTTACCATTTACCATATGCAGAACAAGTAACAGGTGATTTCCAAACAGCTTCATGAAATGCAATCAGTAAACTTAGTTTGGGAACTCCAATCAGTAAACTTCGCAGGTATTTTGCATGGCCAGGAGAGAAGTAAAGTGTTTAGGTAATTTGACAGCTACCCACGGGAGAAGCCTGGTCTGGGGGTCAGGGTGGAATGAGGGGGGTCTGAAGGGGGTATGTTACTGGCTCAGAATGCAGTGAAGATAATCTATGCATAAATCTTAGAACATCCATCTAAAGGGTAATCTTGAGTATACCATTTGCACCCATCGAGCTCCGTCGAGACGTTTCCTCAATTTTGATGTTTCTTGGATGCCACCCACTTCATGATAGGTGTTTCTGGTTTCAGGACTGTTTGGTTTCCCTGAGGTACAAGCAATTTCTGCCAATTCCCAACTACAAGCTCACAATCATGCTTTGAAAGGGTTGTGTATAGCAGCTGCACCAGCCCTCTTTCAAGTCCAAACTCTCTGCCATCTCCTCTGAGCAGCGATGTTGAGTTGCCAGAGGCTCTAGTCTGTGTTCCAGCTGTGGACGCTCCGGCCGCCATTTGTACATTCGAGTCTTGAGGCTCAGGAGGACCGCCTGATTGACAGCCCTGCGTAAATCTTTTATTTACTTGTTTCTTTCGGGCACAATTCAATCTCAGATTTCTTTCTCGTGACTTTGTGCAAAGGACTAACAATATCCCCAAGTGGAAGATGTGATTTTTACCATAACTCAAAGTCTCTGGGCTGTTTAGTGGCAGGGTCAAGATCACGTCATAAATTATTTCTGATGGTATATGGAAAGCCTCTTGTGGTTCTGGCAAATGTTCTTTTCCAAATTTTGAGAACCTGGGGCAGGTTTTGAATTGTGCTGGGATGTCTCTGCCACGCTCTGTGACCACCATCCCCTCCCCTGAGGAGCCAATTAAGATATCCCTGATGTTGTCAGCTAATGCCTACCCATTACCAAGGCCAAGTGCAGCAACACTAGATTGTGGCAGTATACCATTTAATTTAAATGTCTTTTTGGTCTTTAATTTAATTTGGAGACAGTCAAATTCATAATTGACTTCTAAAATAAGTACAGGAAAGAAAGCATGAGATATAGTCTATATTAAATACTAGTCTCCTCTGGCACATTGCTCATTGATGTAGTTATTTTCATTGTTTGTTTGTTTAAAATCATCTCTACAGCATATCTGAGGCTATTGGTGGAACTAAATCTAAATGGATTCCCAAGAATCTGTTTTGCCTTTTGGCTATAAAGAGCTATTAAAAAGAGTTAATGGCTTTCCTAAATTTTAAAGTCTGAGCAGTATTCCACTGTGTATGTATACTAATATTCTTTATCCATTTTTCTGTTGATGGACGCTTGGGTTAAAACTGTATCTTGGCTATCGTTAATAATACTGTGGTGAACAAGAGAGTACAGAAATCATTTTGACAAACTGATTTCATTTCCTTTAAACATTTTCCAAAAATGGGATTGCTGGATTCTATTTAGGGCAGTTCTATTTTTAATTTTTTGAGGAATCCTTTACTCCCCTTCGTGTTGGCTATCTTAGGCCATATTGACATTCAAACATATGTCAAAAAGTCACTTTGCATATTATAAATCTATATAATTTTTTAATTTTTCAATTAAGAAAAGAATGTATGGAGATGAGCCCTATTTCAACCATTAATGCTAATTAAAGGAATGATACCCTCCTTCACTCCTGAAATTTTATATTATTTAATATTTCCTACTGAAGAGGGCTCGGGCAATTGCAAGAGATTCTCAGTTAGCATTTAATTGAAAGCTGGTATAGAATTTAAGAATGAAGGGGCCCAGTCTTCCATTCACACATGACGTTTGTCGCAATTATGCACTCAGGTAAAGGAAATGAAAGAAGTGAGCACATTCTCTAGTTACATTTTTCCAAACTAGAGTTTAACTGTGATATTATTGTTGTCCATCTCAACGCCCCCCACTTTTCACCTGCAGGCCCTTTGGAGCGTCCGCTCAGCTCCCCTGTGGGTGCTGGTGCTCTGACGGCCAAGAGTTAATCGTTCCAAACATTTTAGTTATCACCCACAGGCCATTCCACCCACCCACACCATTTTCTAGTTCTTGGAATTCACCTACTGAAGGGTTGGGTGGATAGATCTCGAACCCTTTTTAAATTTATATAAAAATAATTAATGTGTGCTTTCAATGGCAGAATCAAACTCATCTTAGGTATTTTCTAGTCTAAATCGTGATCATTATAATTTAATTTGTCCTCATCCATGGTGGGTTTTTTGCAGTCATGTTGAGGGCGCTTCTTGAGGTTTGTGAGTATCAGAGCCGGAGAGGAAACTGGTTTTTCAGCACTCAAGCATCAATATTGTGCCTCTCACACCCTCCCAGTGATTCTACCCGTTTCCCTTTTCTCACTCGGCTTTTCAACAGCAGTGGAACAATTACAGCAGACTAAGTCACGTCTTTCTTCTCCTCTATAATTTCCCTCCGTAGTCTCAGCTTTCTGTTGAATAGTGTGAACATTTCTGCCGCCAGTTGATCTCATGCCTAATAATTTACAGTCTCTTGAGCATTTTTCTCAACCTCTAGCTAGCAGTATAAAACATAAGGAGACCAAATTTATGGTTCACCCCAAATCATAGCATCTCTTCTGGTTTGGGTCAGCAGTATTCATTATTTCGATTGTGGTTATGGTTTTAGGAGAATACATATATATATATGCCAGAACTTTAAATGTGTGCAACTTCTTGTATGTCAATTATATCTCAATTAAAGCTGTCAAAAAGTGCATGTATTACCCCAACTTAGCTAGCACCAAGCTTATGCATAATTACCCATGGGAAGAACAACATCTTATTGCCCCAGCTTGCAAATCCAGCTCTGTAAGCTTCCTTTTCCCCACCAGATGTATTGTTGTTTTGGTGTATGTCAAGTGCTTGGGACCAGTTTGCCACCATGGCTGATGAGTTCTGGAGTTTCACTAGATACACGAGATCTTGTTCTAGTTTTATGTATAACTTGCCTGCGTCAGCACAGCTTCCCAAGATTTGCAGGATAATTTAGTACAAACACTCTAAATGGGCCAGGATATAATGTTGAAACCATTTCTAGATCAGTAATCAGGGCATAGCAGACCCTTTCAGAACCCTCATTTATCTTTTAGTTAGTGTATTCCATCAGTCGATAGTTGCAAGGAATTCTGGTCAGGGTCAAAACTTCTTAAGGGGTCCCTGAAGAGGGAGGAATAAATTGCAGGCCCACAGTTACCCTTTAATATAATATCTAAAAAGCCATTATGTGAAAAGATTCTCTCTGAAATCTAATTCTTGCCTCAGCCAGGTCAATTTGGGAAAACTACCCTGGCAGCAGCCAGCTCTGTAATACTGTCCAAGAAGATAAAAGCTTGTGGTTTTGAGTGAGGCCCAGACTGTGCTTACTGCCTGGACTGAAACAGATGTTTTCCTGGTGGAAACAGCCATTTTCCCATGGATGAAGCTGCTATAAGCTTGTAGTGGGCATGGATGTCTTTTTTTTTTTTCCTATAATGATACTTCAGTGAATAGATTCTAAGATGGTTTCGAATGATCTCTCCTCCACATGCAAGCCTTGGTATAATCCTTTCCCTGGGAGAATGAGTTGGCCTACTAATTTCCTTTGAAAAAACAGAATATGCCATAGGTGATGGTTGGTCACTGCCATGATTAGGTTATGTAATCGAATAACTTCCATCTTCCTAGCTGATGCGTTTTTTGCTGGCTTTGACTAAGTACGTTGCTTTGTTGGGGTGGTCCACGTGGCAAGGAACTGAGGGCCACCTCTGGCCAGCACCCAGCTCAAACTGTAGCTCAAGGGGACGGAGTCCTGCAAATGTCCATGTAAGTGAGCTCGGAAGCTGATCTTTTCCTGGCCCGGGCTTCAGTGAGGAGAGAGCCCAGTTAAGCTGTGCCCAGATTCCTGACTCATAAAACCTGTAGACAATAAACTTGTGGGGATTTTTTAGTTACTAATAAGTGTCATAAGTCATTACACAGCAACAAGTAAGACAAGTCATTACACAGCAACAAGTAAGACAGTTGCACTCCTCAACAAAGTAACAAACTATAAGGACAAAGGGTGTATAATCTGACTTTTGTCCTCTGCTCATTCCGAGGACTATTTCCTATTTGATTTGAAAGATGAAGGTCATGATTTGAGGCAAATAATATAAACGGGAAGACTCCTGCCCAGATCAGGAAAACAGAAACGGGATCACATGATAACATGAAGAGTCAAGATTCCTATTGAGGCCAGCCCCAAGTGACCTGACCAGTGAATGTGACCTGGGTCCGTCCATACGATTAAACTTCCCTGGTCTGTAGTGATCAAAGTATGGCTGGTCCTGCCTGAGATTGGTATTAGACAGGGAATCTATGGAGGAAGGACAGACACACAGTGACAAAAGTGGTGACAGACACTTTGCAATGTTGCAAGATGTGTTGAATGATTGAGGAGAAGGAAATTTAAGCTGAATCCTGGAAGGAACTTAGGCTCATTGGAAGGATGTGACGTTTATAATTAAAAGCATAAATTCCATAATCTTAGCAATTTAAAAATACCATTTCTTACACTGTGAGAAGGAGGGGATGGATTCAGGACCCCTAAACCCTGATATGTCTAGGAAAAGAGTAAGGAAACATTCCTAAAATGAATTTGAAAAATATATATTCAGGAGACCAAGATGTTGGGGAAAAACATGACTATATTTCAGCTTCCTGGCTATTTCTATATTTCATCTTTTATTAATAACACAATAGCAGTCTCTTGGAAAACAAACAAATCCCTCAAAACTGAAAGTATCAGTTATTCAGATTATCATCTTCATTGCTAAGTATAGAGAGATAGCTACATAGCTCACTAAATTCACCTTCTGACATTAGATTACTTTCACATTGAACTTGGAAATTCACTGAGCTTATAAATTTTAAAGATATTAAAGTCTGAAATTAATCTCTCATTTTAAATGTGAATATTTTTGTTTAACTATATTCTTTTGTAGAGTTTTTTGAGTGATGTCTAGCTAACATCAGAATCTAATCTCCTCTCTACCTATTTACAGCTTCCCGTATTCTGAGGGACGTTACTGAAACTAAGTTCAGAATGTGGTCAGAATATGCACGTACGTATATGTACATCAGGACTACTTACATCCAAAAAATATATATATATATAATGTTGAGAATTTTCTGCTAGATATCATAGAGACAGGATCATTTTGAATAGAGAATGTAAGGGTAACATAGCAATTCTTTTTTTAAACGAAACCATGCCATGTTCTGTTGGATGTAACTGGAGAGTGTTTTCTAAGATAGTGAGAAAAAAAGAAAAAAAGGAAATGTATAGGTTGGCACCTAAGGCAGACAAATAACAGACATTCCATCTGGATTTCCGTTTGTCACTGAAAAGCAAAGGAATGTGAAACCATAGGAATGTCCCAGGAACACAGTAGATACTCAATACATTTGTTTTAATGAATTGTGAAATTTGGAAGGCCAAGAGCTACAGACCTAAGATATATTTTCTATAAAGTTAATCTTGAATGCATACTACAATGCATATTTGTTATTCAAAGAACGAATTCTGCTCGTGGCTGGTTGGTACTTACAAATGGTAAAATATTGATGGAACACCTGTGCTCCAATAATTATCAGTGAATATAATTGAATTCATTAAAACTTACCAACTTCTAGTTGTGTGAAGTGACACATTTCTAGCTGAAGTGATTTAATCTGGTTGTTTCGCTGGAGGCCCTAACTTCCCTCCTCGCATCAATCCAGAGGAGAAATGTCCCACGAACACAGCATTCCAAGATCACTGCAGGATCGTTTGCCCCCCAAACACAATTTCCCACAATTGTCATTGCAATTTAGAGAAGGGCTTTAACATACATGATGAAACCTCTGTGGTTTAGTCTAAGGCGCTGTTGAAAAATTAAGTGCTTTACATGGGATCTGTTTTGAGATACCCATAGTGAGGGCAAGGGGTTCCTGAGCAGACTCAGAATAAGTGTGTTCCTCTGAGCATCGTCTGGAACAGCATCTTTAGGACATGGCTTAGAAGCGTGGTGAATGCGCCATCACTGTGCCCAAAGATGGAGAAAATGAAGTCAGTTTTACCACCCTTTCTGGTACCTGTATATGGACCAAGTTTCATCGGGTACTTTGTTCTTTCCTTTTACCTTTACCTAATCTTCACTGGTTAGGTTTTTGTTATTAGTTTAATAAATAATAATAGCTACCCTCATTAACCTCATTATACTCCTGCTATAAATACAGTTAATATCATTATACTCTCTATATTTTGAAAGTTCATTTGAATCTTTTTTGAGAGGAACTAGGAAAAAGTATTAAATTTTATATATATATATATATATATATGCATATATATATGTGTTCAATACTTAAAAGGTATGAGGGTGGCACCCATGGCTCAGTGGGTGTGGCGCCGGCCGCATACACCCGGGCTGGCTGGTTTGAACCTGGTACAGCTAAAAAAACAACAATGATGACTGCAAGCAAAAAATAGCTGGGGCATTGTGGTAGGCACCTGGAGTCCCAGCTACTTGGGAGGCTGAGGCAAGAGAATCACTTAAGCCCAAGAGTTGGAGATTGCTGTGAGCTGTGATGCCACAGCACTCTACCAAGGGCAACATCTTGAGACTGTGTCTCAAAAAAAAAAAAAAAAAAAAGTATGTGCACTTGAAATATAAAGATATATATCTTTTTATAGATAATAAACTATATATGATGCTTTATGCTATATGAAAGTAATTTCTCTGAAATTAATATATTCAAAATAAAATAAATATACACCTATATTTTTCAAACCTCAGACACAACTATTAAGATATTTATAAAGAGGTCACAGAGACAAAGTTGTAGAGTTAGGATTATGAAGAGGTTAATAAAATAATGTATTACCCGGGAAGGAAGAGGTATCATTTTGTTAGAGGAATAACAGGTGAAACTTTCCGGCAGACAAAAATAAACGAGGTATTTACAGATGTCTCTTCTGCTTGTGCTCCTGTGATTTTTCTGTAAACTCTGAATACACTAAGGATAAATATTATTGAGGATAATTACTTGCCTTGGGAAATACCGTGGGTGTTTTTACCCCTTAAACACAAACAGCAGACTGTTCTATTCACTCACGTACTTTCTAAAATCTCATTCTGATGTTTTCTCAAAGTCAACGTCTTGTGAGAAGACGTCCCAGCCTTCAGAAGGAAGTACATGATGCAGGTGTTTGACAAATGAAGGCTCGAGGTGCCCAGAAAAAAAATGACTCCTGGGAGGGGAAAACCAAGAAGGTCAGTATCTTTTGCATATTTCTGAAATAGAAAAATCCCTCCTAAGAAATGACTCATTTCCCTCACAACAAGAAAAAGATGGATCTGCTGATAAGGTAAATATTTTCATCCCTGATAAACGTACCTCTTGTAATTATGGTTGTTTCTATGACAACTTTCATCCCTCTGGAGAACAAGATACATCCTAAATGCAGATTTTTAAAGGTAAAACTACTGTACTGTCTTCTGAAAGAAAATAAAAACCAAAATGAAAACACTTGTAAATCCTGTAGTGCAAAGGTAAATTATTTTTCTGCACGATGTCGCAGAATTATCTTTAGGCTTTCAAAGTAGTTGGTATACAAATTGATGGATCTGTGGATGGCAGGGGGAGGTCAGGGGACCTGAATTATTTGGAATGATCCATAGATGAGGCTTCTTATAGGGTTACAAATAAACATAAAGGCTTCTTTAAGCAGGGGGAGGTCAGGGGAGCTGAATTATTTGGAATGATCCATAGACGAGGCTTCTTACAGGGTTACAAATAAACACAGAGGCTTCTTTATAGGGTTACAAATAAACATAATAGTAACAGGCAAGTAACATTGCTTTAAGATGGTGCGAGTATTTAAAGACCCTTGCAAAACCAACGGTGAAAAATTCTTGATACTTGCTATTGATTCGTTTTCCTAGATTTTATTAAAATATAGGGTCTCTTTTAACATCTGAAGAGTGACATTTATTATTATTATTATTATTTTTGGCTGGGACTGGGTTTGAATTCACCACCTCCAGCATATGGGGCGGCGCCCTACTCCTTCAAGCCACAGGTACCGCCCCAAAGAGTGCCATTTAAAAAGGTAATAGTCATTAGTAAATAGAACTAAATTGGACTGAAAATTTCTGTTCATCACAGAGAGTGCTAGAATAGCGTATTAAAACTTGAGCAAAACAAGTGTTTCTAAGGATGTGGAGCCTCATAGGAAGTGTTTATTCAGGTGACCATTTAAAAAACTTTAACAACACAAGATTAAAGAAAAAGAGTTCTGCTCATACTTAAGAAAATAAAGGTGAAAGATTGAGAAATAGTGTTTATTATTATTTTCTACTTCATTAGCTTGCTTGGAGAAATAGCTTTGAGTTACATAGACACAGGAAGAGCCTGACATAATCATTTCAAATTTCTTCATGCTGGGAATAGAGCAAAGTATTAAGTAGCATTTTGACACATTGAATATTATTTTAGTCTTTAAGAGATGAAACTGTAGGGAGAGAGAAAAGGATTAGAAGATAGAATGAGACATCAACCGTTGTCAGGAAAGAATTACAACATAGCCTTTTATAGTGTAGAAAAGAGATCTTTGTTTAACAGTAAAAAAAATAAATTAAGCAATAAAAAGGTAGTTGGAGCTCAGAATTTCCAGTGACAGAAGTCAAAGCTAAAATAAGGGAATGTGTAAAACTTGTGTGGCTACATTTTTAATATAATACTTAAATTTCATAAGAAAAAGACAAGTTCTACAAAAGAGACTGTAAAAAATTAAAATTATGAGTACTTTTTTTTTTTTTCCACAGTTTTTGGCCAGGGCTGGGTTTAACCCGCCAGCTCTGGCATATGAGGCCGGCGCCCTTCTCCTGTGGACCCACAGGTGCCACCCGTACGAGTACTTTTTAAAATAAAAATGGCCACTTAAGTCTTAATTGAATTTAGAAAATAATTAGAAAGTAAATATATCTAGTGATTGATAAATTATAAAACAGTTTTTATTCTAACAGAGAAAAATTTTGAAATAGGTTTTGAAGAACTTTTGGAAGTTTTTAGAGAAATTTAAACAGGAAATTGCATAACGCCCATGGCCCAGAAAGTCAGTAAAATGAAGTATTGATGATGAAAGCTAACAACTCATAACATTAGCTGGAAACCATAGTTAGCTGTTGACTTGTAAGATAATGTGAGGAAGGAAAAAAAGCACAATGTTAAGTGTCAGAATGAAAAGCACACTCTTGTCAATGAAATAAACCAATATTTTATGTGATATTAGGGAAAGTGAAGGCCACATCGGTGAGATAAGGCTAGGATGAAATTTCTTAAGGGATGTGCTAGTTTTAGAGGGTCACTGACTTGGTTTGAGTCCACACGACTTCGTTTGAGTTGACACTCAGTGGTTCCAGTAATCCCCTGAAGGAGCCAGGTGACCAGCTCTGTCTTAGGATGTTATTTCAGGAAGATGCGAATAACAGTCTCTTTCTCATGCAGACACTCATGAGGCAGACTCCTGTTGATGTCACCTGGGTCCCTGCCATGCCTTGAGGGAAAATCTTGATGCGTCCACAGGTAGTGCTGCTACGTGAAGACCTTGACCTCCTTTAATCGTTTTGGGAACACACAATGGGGAGTGGAAGCAGGCCGAATGTATCTTGAGTGGTAGATCGTTTCTGAAGACGGAAATTAACACCTGTTAGTTCCTTGCCTGCACCCACGTGCTGCTTCTCTTAGAAGTTGTCTAATCCACCTCTGGACCTCTCAAACCTGAGCTGCTCTTAAGCAGCTGCTTAACTGGTAGAACACAATGGGATTCGTCTCCTGGAATTGGAGAGGCTAGTCATAAGAAGCAGGAAGAGTCACCTTAGTCTTGCTCTGGGAAAACTAGGTCACGTAAGAAGTGTGATAACCCTGAGGCCATCACATTATGGAAAAGTACACACTAGCCTCGTAGAAAGCCCATCTGGAGGCAGAGCGATTCTGGTTCAGCCCTCACCCTTCCAGCCGTCCTAGTGGAGGTGCCTGATAGGTGGGTCTCGAGCTGCAGCCACCATCTGCTGGCAACTCTGTAAAAAGACCCCAGATGCAAACTATCTAGTTAAGCCCTGTCAACCTACATAGCGATGACTAATAAAAATAAATGATTGTGTAAGTCCTTATGCTGGGAGTGGGAGGTTGTGCAGAAATACATAACCGAATATCTTGACATCAAATGGGGATATTTAGCATTTTATCCTTCCCAGTCTGCATTTTAAAAATCTCCAAAAGTATCTCCTTGGCATGTTTCTTATTGTTGTTCATCTAATTAGCACCCTGATAAATTATCTGCCAAGAGTGCCTTTACTCCAGGCTACATTTCTTGTGTAGGTGTGTGCTTTCCACAGGGCTGTCAACTCAATGATGCTACAAGCCTCTAAATTCCGTTAAGACAACTGCACACATTATTTTTTTGGTGTACTTTGATTATATCCCCTTTGCTGTCTGTCCCTGAACTATTTATGGTAAAAATTGATGCTGCGAAGGAAGCCGAAAAAAAGAGCCTCCAAATAATATCAAAGCAAAATATGTCTTTATCTCTCTTGTCATATCAGCCATTAACAACACAATTTGTTGATTTTTTCTTAAGATCAATTTCCTCAAAAGATACTACTGTTTCTCCTGCGTAAGGTTGAAATATTGCCTTCCATTTACATTTTTCCTGATTACCGGCGAGGGCGAACATTTTCTTGCCACGTGTTTATTGCTTTTCAGGTGAATTGCTCATACATATTTTGTGCGTTATTGATTTTTAGGATTCCTTTATCCTGGCTGCCTGAATAAGCTATAAAGACATTCCTTGTTGAGGTCTTGTGTTTTGAATCTGTTTATGATTTATTTTATTGCCTAGATGTAGCTGTATTTCCTTTATGATTGCCCTGCTTTGTTAAAGAAAACCTTCTTTACCCTGTTTTCCTAAGGATAATTATCTATATGTTTTCTGGACGTTTTAGGTCAGCTTTACTCATTGGGGTATTTAGTATATTTGGGCTTGATTTCAGCATATAATATGAGCAGGAGATATATTTTTCCTATGGTTGTTCAATTTTCCCCTTAGCAGTTAATAAATAGCCATCATTTCCCAGTGATTTATAATGCCCCCCTTTTGTTCACAGACCGGATCTCCACACACCCCTGAATGTGTGTCTGAGCCTCATTTTCTCGTACTTTGTCTCTTTGACTACCTCCGTGTGAATACACTGCTTCATAAGTGGTAGGTGATATTTCCAGTGTTTGTTTTTAGTTGCCTCACGGCATTGCTTATTTTCTTATTATATATGAAAATCTTTGTCAAATGTATTTTGTAATTAATCACAGCTCTTGATCTTTATATCGAAGAGGAAATGTACATGTAACCAAAAGCATTGAGGCAAATGGAGGGATGCCCGATGTTTAACCCCAGCGCTACCCAGGGCAGTGACCTGGGATTCTGCTGATTTTTGCTGTATGCTATCTGAGGCTAAGCTAATAAAAATGATAACACTTTGGGTTATACTGCAAAATGACTTAAAAATTCTTTTATCTGTATGATTTGCTAATTCTCTGTGTGGCAGGCTTGGCAATATGGAGAGGTAGCAAGAATTTCAGTTAAATGAAAAGAACATGGTATGATTCATCTTGACTCTCGAAGAATTATTTTGCTAAATGACGTAAGATGTTATTATATTGTAATGTGTCCAGCAGAGGGACTGGGAGAAATAGTATATTGAAATAGAAATATACATATTTCCCCCACTGTGCTGTGTCCCTCCATTTCAGGGCAGTTTCAGCATATACAGTGTTTTTGTCATGCTGTAAGTGTCTAAAGACATTTTTGCCTGATACTCTTTGCTTTTATAAGAAAAAAAGGTTTTCCAATTGACTCATTATTTCTGAAATCCTGGTGACTATTTTTATGATAATCCTTAATACTGCTCACAAAATATTTCTGGCTCCTCACCCGTCAGGGCACACAGAAGGAGCTCATTTTCTGAAACTCTCGTGGTTTACTGAGGTCACGTGACTCCTGATGACCTCTGAAAGCAGAAGGCAGAACATTTAATTGTTAGTGTGAGATCCTGCAGAGCTCTTTTTCCCCTTTGTTAAAGCTTGAAACGATGGCTGCCCTATCGGCCTGTATCCCTGGGTGACGGTGTGGAGCAGAGCCATCTCCTGCCAGTGACAGGGGGAAAATGGAACTCTGCTGCTCCAAACACTGAGATTTGGGGTGATTTACGACCACACCTGGCCCATCATGACTGTTATAAATAATGATATCTAGAAATAGAGGCTACTATAATGAAAACTAATACATGTAGCGTTAGTATGATAGTTAATTGGCAGACTGGAAGTAAGCAGATATTGAAGGCTCTACCAAGGGGTATTCATCATAATCTGTAATGCGAAATTTTGGTAAAACTATGGCCTAGAATAATTTGAGAAGCAAAAGAGTACAGAGACTGTATAGGCCAGGCAGGGTTGGAAGAGGCAGCCGCTCTAACCTGCTCTTCTTCACTAAGTAATGAAAGACAGGACTCTGAAGCTTTTGTTCTATGAAGGACAACAGAACTGGAGCAGAGGGATCCAGTCAAAGGTATGACTTTCGCCCATGTCACAACTTCTAACTGGATTACAAAGACAACTTTTGAATTTTTCAGGTTCAAAAAAACCCTAAAAGCTTTTAAGATGAGTTGTTTCTTTGGGACGACAAACTGATTTGGTGACATCTATAGCACATTCCTTTAACAAAAGTTCACTGATGAAATGGATTTCTGAAGAGGCCTGAAAAAAAAAACCCAAAACTTATATGTTTAATTTATTGGGTTTTCTTGCTCTTGAACATGCAATCTTTGTTTACTGTTGTAAATAATTCTGTTAATTTTTCTTCCAAACTTGCGTGACTCCTTCTGGCAACAAATTGATTTTATTCAGTAGTTACCCAGAATTTTTCACATAGAAGACACCAATTTTGCATCATCTTCGTGACAAAAATCTATATTTAAACAAGTATTTTTGTTTAAATACATTGTAAGCCTAGAGGCTACTCATATTGGATATTGTGATTTCCTATAGTATCCTGAGTGAATATATTTCCTCACCTTCTTTGCCTAAAAATTTTTAGCAAGAAGACTTAAGAACAGCAGAATAACAGCTACAAGGCTTGGTGTCTATTTTGGTATTCTCTCTGGTCATTGGTCCTTAAAGTGGCACTCAATGACTTGTGCCCAATAGCATTTATGACCTATATAGTTGTATCCCTTGAGTGTGGCAGGATCTATGATTTGACACTACTCAGTAGAGTTGGCAAGATTAAAGGGACTTAATGTAATTAAGGTCCTAATCTTAATGGGGGAATAACTCAGAAGGCAGTTGATTCTGACTTATTCAAAAGGAAGATGACACTGGGTCGGCTGACTTCAGAAAAGGAAATCTTAAAACAGCTTTTTTTGGTGGCCTGTGGAAGTGTACCATCCTGCAATGAAGGATCATGTGACAAAGAACGGTGGCTGTCATCTAGAAGGTGAGAGCAGTGCTTAGCTGACAGGCTGCAGGAAAGGGAAGAGCTCAGTCTTAAGAACAAAGTAGATTCAACCATGAAACACATTATCTTGGAAGGGGACTCAGCTCCAGAAAAGATGGCCACCTCCTCAGAACCTGTGCAGAGGACCCACTAAGTGGAGCCCAGACTCCTGATCCATGGAAACATGCAATAACAAGTATATGTTGTTTTCTCATAACTGTATTTTCTTTTAAATTGGCAAAAACTAATTGTATATATTTTTGAAATGTTCTCATCACAAAGAAGTGGTAAGTATTTGAGGTGACAGTTTTCTTAATTTTGACTAATTTATTCCACAACATGTTTGTATATCATCAAATGTAGGTTGTTCTAAGCCAATACATTTATGATATTTTGTTAAACAGTACAAAAAACGAATACAGTTTATTATATTTTATTGTTAAACCTCTATATTAATGTCAGTATAGAATGAAGTTTACCTCTCTGAAGTACATAATTCAAAGTGCATATTCAGAGTAACATTGAGTATGTTACATACTGTAACAGCCTAAGTTTAGAACATTTAAACCTTTAAAGTAACTCTTGACCCATTAGCAGTCTGTTTCTGACCCTATCCCTAGACTAAGCATACAACAATCCACTTTCTAACTCTACAGATCGATTTTGAACTCTCATGTAAATAGAATCATGTAATGCCTAGACTATTATGACTGGCTTCTTTTACTTAGTATGGTATGGTTCATTCATGTTTTACTAGGTAAAACTAGGTAGCACTAGTTCTTTCTTTTCTGTTGCCAAAATCAGTAGAGTCTCTGTAAGTTGACCACCCAGGAGACTGAAACAAACTGGTCAACATACAGAGTTAGTTAACATAAGAACTATTGTACTGATACGTACATAAGGTTCATGTCTGGTCTATGAAAATTAGGTCAACTTAAGGAGGCAGTTAATATAGGGAGGTGGTCAACTACGGAGGTTCTACTGTAATCACTTTAAAAGAGTCTTTCACAGAA
>CAUYON010019051.1:0-17917 GCA_963573935.1 Arctocebus calabarensis
TGTGGGAGAGGGGCTCGTGGTGGCCAAGGTTCTCAGTGGCCGCGGTTCTCGGCTGCTGCAGTGGCTGCGGCTGAAAGGGAGGGAGCTTCAGCGGGGCTGTTGCTGCCACTTAGACCTGCTTCCTTTTCTCCAGCTGAAGTGCTCGGGGGACCTCTTCACTAACTTCCACAGCTCAAAGTGGAAGCTTTCCACAGCTTTTTCACACCCCAGAATCTCGCATCCCCTGCACAGTCAGACCTCACCAGGATTCCCCACCTGGGCTAGCACTGACAAATCACCTCCTCCCAATGATCTGGGGAAAAGGTGCTCACCATTTTGGGCATTCCAAAATGTTTCGGGCAGGGTCCTGTCCCATCGGCACTCGCTTGGGCCCGGGTCTCCGTGGATCCTAGCAGCACCCCTTTCTGGTCGTCAAACTGAGATCCATGCTTCGGTGGAATTAGGTTTTGTAAGTTGTGACCTGCTGTCCTCACTGTGGGAGGGGCTGGCTGCCCCTCTGCTGGGCAGGGGGAAACGGTTTACAGCAGTTTCCGCAGCTATGAACTATATTTCATACACAACAATCTACCAACTCGCTGTGCCTCTCCAGCTGCCCATCCGTTCCAATAATTCACATGGGAAAAGATCCAGAGCTCCCTCCCTCTCACCTGCTAACCAGGTAGAGAAGGGCTACGGGACTGTCTCTGCCACCATCTTCCAACCTACCAACACTTTCTCTTTCATCAGAAAAATATTTAATATCTTTGTGCACTGCCATTTTCTTTATTGCATTATTATCCCCATAAACTTGGACTAACATGTCCCTGACCTCACTTCCATTTTTGCCATGCTTATCAAAATTTTAATGTTTGTTTGTTGCTCCAATTCAAGCTTCACCATTCTCCAACACCACTCAGCAAGATACTGCCACATGTCAACACAAACATAACTGTGAGGCACTGAAATAGCACGGTTACAAGACTTACTGGGTGGTTTGCACTGCTGACATAAACTCGTGATGGTGGGTTCACAAACTTAATTGTCAGACCTTATGTTTAGACATTAGTTATTATAATTATGATGTTTGGATTAGGTTAACAGTTTAGTTTTTCATTTTCTGTGTGTTCTCTCTGTTTTTCCTTCTCTATTTTAAGTTATTTGAATACTTTTTAGTATTCCATTTTTAATTCTTTATTGTGACTTTGACTAAATTTATGGAAATTCTGGTAGCTGGTTATTCTAGTACCATTATATATATCATAAATATTTATCTTGCATGCTTTTATGTCATTTTATTGCATGTACAATACAATATTATTATATCCCATTTCATTCAATTACTTTTTATAATCTACATAGAATCACTATTTTACCAGTTTGAATGGCATGTAGAACATTTCACCATTCAAGTGCCTTTGCATCTTTGTGCTACCTTATATATATAGAAATATACATTGAATATGTATACCAGCCAATGTTTAATTTCTGTTTTCAAAATTAAACATATTTTAAAAACTGAAGAGAAAAAGAAACTTGATTATATGTTACCCAGATATTACCACTTTTGTTGTTCTTCCTTCATTACTGATGATCTAAATTTCCTTCTGGCATTGCTTCTCTTCTGGTGTGAAGAATTTCCATTGTGTTTCCATTAGAGGAAAACTAGTAAGGATTCTCTTAGTTTTCATTCACATGAGAATATTTTTATTTCGCCTTCATTTCTGAATGATATTTTACAGTACATAAAATTCTAGGCTGCTGTTTCTATTTTTTGACACTTTATTTTTACTTATTTATTTCTGTATTTCTTTCTTTCTTTATTTTTTCAGACAGAGTCTCACTATGTTGCCCTAGGTAGAGTGCCATAGTGACACAGCTCACAGCAATCTCTTACTCCTGGGCTTAAGCAATTCTCCTGCCCCAACCTCCCAACCAGCTGGGACTACAGGCACTCCCCACAATGCCTGGCTATTTTGGGGGTGGTTGCAGTTGTTGTTGTTTAGCTGGCCCTTGCCGGGTTTGAGCCCACCAGCCTCAGTGTATGTGGCTGACTCCATAACCACTGCTACAGGTGCCGAGCCTTTTTTTATTTTATTTTTTATTTTTTTGAGACAGAGTCTCACTATGTCACCCTCAGTGGAGTACCATGGCATCTCAGCTCACAGCAACCTCAAGCTCTTGGGCTTAAGCAATTCTCTTGCCTCAGCCTCCCAAGTAGCTAGGACTACAGGCACTCACCATAATGTCCAGCTATTTTTTTTGTTGTAGTTTGGCAGACCCAGGCTGGGTTCAAACCCACCAGCCTTGGTATATGTGACTGACACCCTAAGCACTGAGCTATGAGCTCTGAGCCTCTTTTGAAACTTTAAATACTGCTTTATGATCTCTGGGTTTCCTGATGGGAAATCCTCATCCAATCAGATTATAAATTCCTTGACAAAAGACATGCTTTTTTGAATCTATATATGTAACTCGGATATATACTTGCTAATTAGCTACATACTTGGAACATGATTGGCAACAGTTTTTATGTCAAAAAATCATAAACTTCATGTTGTTCAAATGATAATAGTTTTGAGCACATTAAGAATATATAAATAATTACTTCAGAATAACAGGAACAACCCAGAAGTAGGGCTAAAGGTTCACCTTAATTCTGGGCAGTATTTCCTTCCAAGGAAAGAAACCATATGAACATCTAATAGATATTTATTGTTTTATGTTTCAAGATAGTTTCAACATCTCATATTTTCTAATGATATGGTTTATATGAATATAGGTGTATTCCTACAGATTTTTCCAGTCCAACTACAGATAACCTCTCATCCATCTCTGATTATTAAATAAGGTGTGGGCTCCTAACACAGGGCCATGATGTAAACTCACCCCTTTGGTATCCATCTCGAATGTGTACTGAGCTATCATAGGCTTTGGGAGGGTTTCATTGTTTTCCAGATAGAAATCAAAAAAGGAAATTCTCTTCTTATCTGTCAGTGAACTATGTAGGCATGTTCTTTGACATCTAGAAGAAGTCTACTGTAGGATAAAAAGAAGCAAAAAAGCAAGTTAGTGAATATACACTGAGAGAGGAAGGTTCCTACAAAGTTATCCCTATGTGTTGGCTGTTTTCTGTGGGCTGCAGTGCATAAATTCTTTGTCCCCCTTTTGCCCACGGAAATTTTCTTTGCCTCTCAATTACTGGCAGGGGAAAGAAACAAAAATAATACTTATTATCTTGTTACTATTGTTTCTGAGAGAGCAAAGAACTCTCTATAAATTGGGGCACTGAAAGAGTAATAAACTGCTAATGGCAGTACAATTATATGTATCATAAATATTTATCTTGCATGCCTTAATGTCATTTTATTGCATGTACAATACAATATTATTATATCCCATATATCTATTACACTATGACTATTTCTGTAAAGTCCTCAGTTTTTATTTTTAATGAAGTTTATCAACCACATAAGCTCTAGGTAGGTACAACATGAAAATACCAACAATACTGTATATAACATGTATTTCATACTCTTGAGGATGCTTATTTGTTTGACAAATGTTTGACAAAACACTGTGAAGGAAGCAGCAAAGTTTTCATTATTTGTCTAGCAAGTATTCATTATGCACTCTACTCCATTTCAAACAGATATTAAAAGACAAATAGAACAGGTCCCTGGCTTAGGAAAGTTATAAGTAAGTGCTATGAGAAATAATGGAAGAGTAAACAAAAAAAAAACAATAAGTGATAAAGGAAAGTTACAAGCAACTTGTATGAGACAAATAATAGAAGAGTAAACAATAAATAGCACTAAGTGATAAATAAACCAGGTTATTTCAAGTCTTAGTAAATGCTATGAAGAACTGAAATGGCAGAGACCAGCATCAGAGACAGTAACTAAGGTGGAAGAGTTACTTTTGCCTGGAGAGTTGGGAAAACTTCTCTCTGAGGAGGAGAAAGGCTGGCAGATCTGAGGATGGTGAGAAGGCTCTAGCCTTTGTAAGAATGCTCCAGATCAAGAAACTGGAATGAACTTGGTATTTGGGGGAAACAGAATGGTAGAGAGGCTGAATTATAATAAAAGTGGAGGAGTATGATTTAACTTAATGTTACTGCAACTGTTCCCTGGACTAATAGAGGAGAAGAAATAAGAAGAAACTTGAAAAGTCAGATTGCCCCTAAGCATGTCTAAGAAGATTCTCTGACTAAATAAACCTGAGACAGCTAGGGAATAGGAAAAAAAATCATTTTTCTTGGCTATGTGTTTTCATCTTCCTATAACTAGGACCATCTTCCAGTTATAAAATTAGCTGCTCTTTGTCAGATTTAATCTGCTGGAGAACATTTTATAAACACCTCTCAGAATTCTCTATATCAGCTAAATTACCCTCGGACAGCTACGATATCATGTCAAACATGATCCATGATATTGTTCTTGTCTACTTGTTAACCACAACTCGCGGGAGCCCAAATACAGAGACAGAAACAGACTTGTCCATGTGGGCAGAACACCTGATTCACTGGCCTCGCACTTGGTACCTGATCAGAATCCCTTGCAGAAGCTTTGAACGGTACACAACTGAGCTATCCTGTCAGGATTCTGATTCCAATAACCTCGGGATGGGAACTAGCAGTGTACACGGCAATTAACGATTTAAAACTTCAGCTGTGTTTTGTCACATGTTCCCAGTTGATAAACTAAGTTTTCGATAACAAAAACAACAAGAGATAGGACCTTATCCTTTCCACTTTGAAGTTTTTACCACTTTCCAACCAATTGCACACCTCTTTCTTACTAAGATAACCTGCACTGAATATATATAAAAAAATAATTTATGGTCTGAAGATTTCTATTTTAATTTTCTTTGGCATCTCTGGATCTTGCAGTGTTAGAATTAGAAATCTTTGCCACATCAGTTATCAGAGTAAGGAAGCGAAGAGAAGAAAGGAGGAAAAGGAATTTGAGCAGCCCAGGTAAATGAAATTAATTCCCGACATTAAAGCCTTCCTTCAGCCTTACTTTAAGTTTGTGGTCACTTTGGGAACTTTTTATTGAGACTCAGCTTAGAAGAAAACAAGGCTTACACTTGGCTGACAGGAAAATGATTGTGGATTAAAGGAATGGATGAGGGATGATTATTTACCCTTTCAGCAAAACTTAAGTGTAATTATGCTTATTAGTTAATATGCAAATGACATTCTTCTTTTAAAAAGGGGGACACTAAACATTAATTTTTCCTGAATGGATAATTGTCGCCTCATGTCTCAGTATGTAAAAAGACAAAATATGGGCAACTTTCCTTGTTGGACAAAATTTCCTAGTCTCTTTTTGCCTCTGAGAAATGAAGTATAAAAACAGGTAAGAGTCTGTTGTTCCTCTGAAGCTAGAGGAAGAAGCAGTTTAGAAGACATTTTATTTCATCTCTTTTTTAACTTGTTTAAAAATATTTCTAGAGAAGGTAGCTAATAATAAGATAGGTAGGTGGACAGCAGGGAGTTAACTAAAATGTTCAGAATAGCACTGAGTACAATCACATTTAAAAATAGAGAGAACAGGCCAGGAACAACACCCCACTAACTCAGTATATCTAGTTCACATGTAGCTAATGTCTCTATTTAGCATCTTTTAGTTGCTCACACTTTCCTTACCAAACTAAGAATGAGCCTCTAGCACTATGAAACTTGCCAAGTCCAAGGACAGGGGAATGTGAATTATCAAACAAGCTGGGAATGAAAGGTGCTGAAATCATCTTTTTAGAATGTTGCCAAAAAGCAGCTTGAATTTTTAGGGTGCTAATTGCTGAAATATGTTTTAGCTTCCTAATTCATTCTGAGTTTATGACCCAATAACCAAAAAATAAGAAGGATGTTATAAAAAGAAATTAACATTTAAAAAAATATCAGCGAGAGGGACCAAGGTAAGGAAATGTTCAGTCCGAGGCCTCCGGAAAGCCACCTTATCTTAAAAGAAGTGTATTTTACATCTCCCATTTGGATATAGGATTAGATTTGACCAGCACAGAAATTCAGTTTCTTCACTGATTTTTCTCAGTCTTTTCTGAACTGGGCTAGGCTAGCCAAGATCTTCAAAAGGAGGCAATGTAGATAGCTAATTTGAATCCGTTGTTTCTCTTATCACTGCATTTCTCATTTAACTTTCCTAAAAAGTTATTTACAGCTGTTATCTCATTTCAGACTCACAATAATTTGTTAGAGCAAGTAAAATTCTTTGGGTTTTTCTGTAGATGTCAGTGAGGTACACAGAGTCAGAATAACTTGACTGAAAATTATATCTTTTGGTAAGGGCAGAATTAGGGCCAAGCTGGGATCTCTTGCCCCTGCTGTGAGATTGAGAATTCTACTCCACTTCCCTGTCACTAGCCTTCAAAGATCCCAAGAATATGTTACAAAAAGAACTCAGAGAAACTCATTTTGATATTTTTGGAAGAAAGCTTTAGCTAAATGATTTTTTCTGAAGTAGTTTATTAAACAGCTCTGTTAGAAAGCAGAGTACTAGATAAGGGTCCCTTTCAGAATTACAAATTTAACAACTATGGAGGAATTTGCAGACTGAAATTATCCAGATTCACTATGGACACATACAGCCAGTCACAAAATATGTGAATTAATGTTCAGTTCTGGGGTCTGTAGATATAAACCTAAATGTTACCAACTAAATATACCTGATTACCCTTATTTCTAAGTTATTGGAAAAGTTTCATTTTTTACATGTGACAATTCCTTATAACACTTTTTATAAATAACCCCTGAAACATTTGCACTCAGGATATAGGACTAAAACTTCACCTTGAAAAACATTTTTATAAAATAAAACTTTAGATTGAATTAGCCAAAATAATATATAAAAGGATGAAACCAGCTTCTACTTACCAATAATTACTGTAAGTTTTGTGCTTAAATTTCATTCCAAAGATAGAGACTCTATACTTTGACTAAAAAAAAAATATGGAGGAAAAGATATCTGGTTTAGATGTCTCTATATGTTCACACTTTGATCGAGCCTTTTTTTCTCCAAATATATAATACCAGCTAAAATTTGAAAAGAGAAGACCAAAATATATATCTGTGCTTGAACATAAGACAAACATTTCTGTGGAGGCAGTGGAAGAGAAGTGCAAATTGGTTAGCGGAATTGAAGCCAGAGGCTTGTTGAACCCAGGAGTTCAGCTGCGGGGAATAAAGTAGATTAAAAATATTCCCTTCACAGTAATAAGACGAGAAACAGGAAATGAATTACTGCTTCAAGTCAGGATCTTAGGCGGAAGTGCCACTTTCCATTTAGAAGGATGGATGGAAGGGAGGGAGGGAGGAAGGAAGGAAGGGGAAGGAAGGGGAAGGAAGGAAGGAAGGGAAAGGAAAGGGAAGGAAGGAAGGGGAAGGAAGAAAGGAGAAGGAAGGAAGGAAGGAGAAGGAAGACAGGAAGGCAGGCAGGCAGGAAGGAAGGGGAAGGAAGGAAGGAAGGAAGGAAGGCACTAAAGTTATTATGTCTTGAGGAGGGTGAAGGACACACAAAGTCTCACAATCAGGAATGAATAAAACTCTGTACCTCCTCTTTGCCTCTTTGAACAGATCCAATATATCCTCAGTGTCTCCACGGACTAAAAATAGGAAAGGAACATTAAAAAAAATTGGATCTGAATCAGGAACCTAAAAATTGAAGTGGAGGCAACCATAAAACCTCCTAAAAAAGAGAGGGAAGTCAAGGCATATAAAGGACTTGGGGAAGAAAACCATCAAAGTTTTTCGGCCGAGACTGCCCAGGTTTCTGGTTGACATATCTCATTGACTGGACACGGACCACTGTGCCACCTTGCTTGAGATAAACTCCCCTTCGGTGCCAGAGGCAATTCGCCTTAGCAGGTGAGAGAGCAAGAGAGGAAAAGTCTTTGAGGAAGAGAAACAATGTTAGTAGGAGAACAATCTTAGCAGTCTTCATAGAGCAGGAGGAGCAAAAGAGTTAGAGCGAGCAAGTCCATGAAGGAATGAGAATGAGAATCCGGACCAGCCTCTCCGTGGCTATTTACTGCCAAGCACTGATGTTCTCATCTCTTCTCTTGTGCTCTTGTGTTCAGGAACACTGACTCCCTTCCCCATGCCCTAATCACCGAGGTGTTACTGAGATTATCACAGGTGTTTCTCATAGTTACTGAGTGTTCAAAGCTTGACTCTCACTTCTCCTGTCCTTTGAGATATATGGTCTGCTACAAAAGTTAATAAAATGGTTTCTACTCAAAATGAGTCTGAAATAAACATCTTTAGATACACAAAGACATCTAAGGATAAATGATGTTTAAAATGACAAACTATTTTATCAAAAACTACGAAACCTTACTACTTAATATATTATTCTAGAAATATCAGCATCATCTGTGAACTTCCTAGACACAGACTCCCGGGACTCAGCCCAGACCTACTAAATTAAAAGCCATACTTTAATATAACCACCAGGGATCATATGTGCACTGGTGTTGGAAAACTGCTGTTGGAGAAGAGAAAATATTTACAAAATTGTCTGATAAATTCTTTAATATAAATATGACTAAATTTCTCTGAGAAATGAAAGAAACAAGTTTTATTTTCAAAAGAACAGAAAATTAAGAACCAAAAGTTGGAGAAATGATGGTTGATATGAAAAAGAACCAATCAGAGTCTTGAAAATGAGAATTATCATCTCTGGGAGGAAATGTCAATAGCTAAGTTAAACTGAAAAAATAGTGAATGCAATAGTACTGCGAGGTATTTAAGTAGAACATAGTCTGAGAGATAGAAGGAGAAGTTGAAATACAATAATAAACTCCAACTTATACCCAATTAAGGTTCTAAATGATACTAAAAAGAATCATAAGTTTATTATTTTTTAAAAGCCATACTTATAGATAATTTTTCAGAACTCAAAAAAATACAAGATGCCATATTGGAAATACATCCTGAGTACCAAGCAGAATAAATAAAATGAATTCGCATTTATATAAAAACTTTGCAGTTAGTCCTCAGAACACCATTGATAAAAAGAAAATCTTAAAGACTACCAAGAAGAGAAGAGAGTTGCTCTAAATAGAAGTAATTAGATTGCAGTATATGTGTTGTCAGCAATAGATGACAGAAGACAAAGTGGAGATAGCTTCCATGTCCTGGGTAGCACAACTGAGACCAGTTGGAGAAAATGTCATCACTTTCCTCATGTTTCATCTTTGCCTTTGACCATGACCTGTGCGGTCACCTTTGCAATTTGACTCAGCGAATAGGTGGAGTATATTTCCTTGATCCTTGCCTTTAGGTAGAGCCATGTAACTTGCTTTGGCCAACTGACCAAGTTAGAAGTGACAGCGTGCCATGTCTGAGCCTGGGTTTTAAGAGAACTTTCTTGCTTTTATGTTCTCCTGTCATCTTCATGGGGAAAACATGCCCATCCCCTCCCATTCATCACATGGGATGAGAGACATAAGAAACACATGAAACAGAATTGCCCCACCTACACCACCTGACCCTCAGACACATGTGCTCAGTGATTGTTGTTGTCTCTCACTGGGATTGTGTGTGTGGGCAGTACATTGCAATATCAATTTAATAATGGTGTTATTTAATAATAAGCAGCATGCCCATTTAATTATATAACTCAAGAATGAGCACAAAATAAAGAAGGCATGCACGTGCAAAGAGTTTCTCATTCAGAGACCTTTACCAGAAGGGCCATTGAAGGAGAAGGATACAAAGCAAAGAAAATCAAAGGGAAAGCATGAGATACAAGAAACATTGAACAGGAGGATTTATAAAATATTGGTAAATTTCACATTATGTGTACCTTTAATAAAATTCTGAAATATTAGCATAAGATTGGACTGTTGGATGTTCAACTGGTAAAATGCATTGAAGTTTTCTGGTGCACCAAGATTGTGTAAAGAAATATTTTGTAACTTCCACTTTCTTAAGAAAGGTTAAAGTTAATATGTATATTAAAATTTAAGAAAAATTATAAGGAATGTCATGTAATGCTTCCAAATAAACAGATGAATAAAACCAGAAAGGATCATGAAAATCCAATTCAACAAAAGATGTGAAAGAAGAAAAGAAAGAATCAAGTCAAAGTGATATTAAAGAGAATAAAAAATTATATGATATAAATACATTTAAAAACCTATAAAACATTAAATACCCCAATTGCAGAATTGGATCATTGTATTGCCAGTTATTACATTTAATTGTCACTAGTTAATAGGAAAATGCACATAAATACAGAGATAATAACATAATGGAACCACAATGACTATAATAAAAACACACTCATCACAGGGAAAAATGTTTTATAATTGATAAAGATTTGGAGAAATTGAGACATTTTATACACTGCATGTTTAGAGTGCTGAATTTGCCAGTTTTTAGACCAATTGGAATTATCTAGAAACATGTCTGATTCAGCAATTCCACTTCTTAGCCTCTGCCAAAGGGAAATTGTAGCACATTTGTTCAAGGAAAGATTTAATACATGCTTGATACAGACTTGTTAATAAAAAAAAATTGTAAAGAACTTAAATATGCATTAATGCAAAATGGATAAACATTGTCTTTCTTTTATTCACTTAATTGAATACTATTTGGCAGCTAAAGCAAATGTGTCATGTATCCTTTGGCTTAAAGCTCAAAAATGTAATATTTAAAAAAAAATCAAATTGCAGAATAATATGCATGCACAAGGAATATAAATACATAATACTTGAAAAGATAAACAGCTATTTGCTACAAACATATATATTATCTATGTGTATATATATTTACAGATATGTATCAATAAACAAAGTATAAGGATGAATGATTTTTCTCAGAGAATGGGGGAGAATGGATTGGGGGAGGTGTTCATAGGGAGTTTCACTTGTATATATAATATTTTACTTTTATAACATTTACTTTGAAGTTTGGAATTTTTTTTCTAAGAAAAATTTAATTGGTACATTGTAATTTCCCAGATTTATGAAGTACAATGTGATATTCTGATCCATGTCTACAAAGTCAGACAATTAAGTTCACAAACTCATCCTAGAAAAAGTGCCACGTACTTCTCTATCATTACAGTTCCCTTCGCAGTATTACCCTTGGCCATCTGGTGAGCATAGGATATTTAGCCACAGGATATGTAGCACTCTTTCTAGGAAGAGTTCACAAACATAATTGTCAGACCCCATGTGACAATAGTCATGATGGTCATTCCAGAGAAAGAGTTCCAAAATTGCTTTGAAGGGTGGACTTGGCACTGGCATCCTGTGTAGCTTCCCAAGGAAAGTACATCAAAGGTGATCATAGTGCTATTCAGCAGTGAGGTGTGCAGACCTTTTCTAGGACACGTTGTAACAACTGTCTAACCTCTTATTTTGAATAATGATGAAATCAAAGTAGTTAGTGTACCTATCACATCATACATTTATCATTTCTTTATGGTGAGAATATTCGAAAACCTTTTTTTTAACTGCTTTGTAATGGTATACTATATCTTACTGCTAACCATAGATGCTCTACTGTTGAATAGCACATCAGAATTTATTCCTCTTATCTTCCTCCCAAAAGTTTACAGAAAGTGCTTATTATGAAAAGAAATATACAGGGATTTCAAATTGTTTTTTTGCTCCAAGAAGAACTTGTGCTAGCTTCTTGCAATGTCTGAACAGGTCTTTGTGGCTCTAAGAAGAATAAGATATCAGTTTGAGAAATACTCTTTATCAGAGCAACATGAATCTGCTAAAATTAGAGCAAGAACAAACACTAAATTTATGGTGAGGCTTAGGTTGAAGAATAGAAAAATTGTTGATGCTTTATGAAAAGTTCATGGGGCCCAGGCCCCAAAGAAATCAGCAGTTTACAAATAGATAAATCATTTTAATAAAGCGTGAAACTATGTTGGAGGTGAAAAAGCTCACAGCATCAGATCATCAATATCAATTTGTGGGGAAAAAAATTTGTCTTATTTGTGCCCTAATTGAAGACGACCAATAATGCACAGTAAAAGCAATATTCCACACCAAAGCCATCTCAATTGGTTTTGTTTACACAATTGTAAAGTAAAATTAAAGTTAAGCAAATTTTCCACTCCTTGCATACCAAAACCATTGCCCAGATTAGCACAGACAAGAGCAGCACTTTCAGTGGAAATGTTAAACAAGTGGGATCAAGATCCTGAAGCATTTCTTCAAAGAATAGTAACAGGAGATGAAATGTAGCTTTCACCATATTATCCTAAAGACAAAACACAATCAAACCAATGGCTACCAAGCAGTGGAATTGGTCCAGTCAAAGCCAAAGCACATCAGTCGAGAGCAAAGGTCAAGACAATAATTTTTTTCTTGGAATGCTCCAGGTATTTTGCTTGTTGACTTGTGGAGAGCCAAAAAACAATAATAACTGCTAAATAAGAGAGTGTTTTAAGAAAGTTGTCTAAAGCTTTAATAGGAAAGCAACCAGGATAGCTTGACCAGAAATTCCTTCTCTCTCATGGCAATATTCCTGCTCATCATTCTCATCAAAAAACATAAGTTTTCAAGAGTTTTGATGAGAAATAATCAGGCATCCACCTTATGGTCCTGATTTGGCTCCTTCTGACTTATTTTTGCATTCTAATTATAAAAAATCTTTAAAGGGCATCAATTTTCTTCAGTTAATACATCTGGATCTTAGCCAAAAGGCCAAGAAGTGATGCTTTCTTCTGTTAATAATAAAAAAAGATAACATTGGCATAGCTAAATTACCAGGATGCTCAGTTCTTTAGGAATGGCTTAAATGATTGGTATCGTTGCTTTACAAAAATGCCTTGAATTTGATGGAATTTTGTTGAATGATAAAGTTTGGATTTTTTTATTTGTACCTTGTAATTCTATTTTTCATGAACATTTTTAAACCACCTGATAATTGTAGTTTTGTACCCATTGACTATCTTCTCTCTATGCTCCTTCTCCCTTTCCCTTCCTAGTCTTTGGTAACCACTGTTTTACTCTCCACTTCTATGATAGTAATTTTTTCTTCATTAGATCCCACAGATTAGTGAGATCATGTGATATTTGTCATTCTATGTATGGCTCATTTTTCTTGACAAGGTGTCCTCTGGGTTCATCCACGATGTCACAAATGACAGGATTTTTATCTTATTAATGACTGAATAGTATTCTGTGCTGTATATATACACTATATTTTCTTTATACATTCATCCATCAATGGACATTCAGGATGATTCCATTTCTGGTTTTTTGTAAATAGTGTTACCAGAAACATAGGAGAACAGATATCTCTTTCAAATACTGATTTTATTTTCTTTGGATATATTCCAGGGAGTGAGATCATTAGATTATATAATAGTCATATTTTTAATATTTTGAGGACTCTTCACACTGTTTTCCCTAATGGCTATGCTAATTTATAAACCAACCAACAGTATCTAAGCATTCCTTTCTTCACATTCTATCCAATATTTTTCTTTGACTTTTTGATAATGGCCATTTGAACCAAAGTAGTATCACATTTTGGTTTTGATTTGCATTTCCTTGTTGATTTACTAATGTTGAACAGTTTTTTCTGGTACTTGTTTGGCCATTGGATTTTCTTTTGAGAAATGTCTATTAAAGTTTTATCCATTTTTAAACAGAGTTATTTGGGGGTTTTGCTATCAAAATTTAAGTGTCTTATATGTGCTAGAAATTAACCTGTTGTTAAATATATAGTTTGCAAATATTTTATCCCATTCTGTAGGTTGTCTATTATGCTAATTTTTTCTTGTGCTGTGCAAAAGCTTTTCTGTTTGATGTAGTACCATTCTTCCAGTTTTGCTTTTGTTGGCTGTGCTTCTGAGATCTAATTTAACAAATCCTTGCCTAGCCAAATATTTCCCCTGGTATTCTTCTAGTAGTTACAGAATTTGGATTTTACATCTACATCTTTAATCTATCTTAAGTTATTGATATTTGTATATGAAGAGAATTAGGAGTCTAGACTCATTTCCGTGTATGTGGCTATCCAATTTTCCCAGCATAATTTTTTAAGAGATTGCCTTTATACCAATGTATGTTACCAGCATTTTTATCAAAAGTCAGTTGCTTGTAGGTGCATGAATTTATTTCTGAACTCTCTGTTCTGCTTCCTGGTTTATGTATCTGTTTTTAAGCAAGTACTGTGCTGTTTTGTTTCCTCTAGGTTTGTAGTATACTTTCAAATCAGGTGATGCAATGCCTCAAGCTGTGTTCTTTCTGCTCAGGATTGCTTTGGCCATTCACGGTCTTTTGTGATTCCATGTGGATTTAGGATTGCTTTTTTGTTTGTTTTTTATTTATTGAATTCTTTGGCTCCAAGATTTCCACTTGGTTCTTTTTTTAACACATGTCTCTTGATTTTTTTATTCATGTCATAAATTATACCTCTTTCATTGAATTGTCTCTATTCTCTTGTATATTACTGAATTTCCTTAAGATTATTATTTTTTAATTCCTTTCAGAAACTTTGTAACTATCCTGTTTTTGGAGTGTGTTAGTAGAGAATTTATTTTTCCCTTTGGCATGTCATGTTTCTTGTGTCCCTATACCGATACTCAAATACCTAGAGAAACAGTTGCTTTTCCCAATTTTTATGGAGTAGTGTTTGTATGGACAAACTTTTTCCCACAGATAAATCTTAGAGTGGCAGCTGAATATGAAGCAATAGCTTTGGTTCTGCATTTGACTCAGTAAAATGGTCTCTGCACAGTTATTTCATCAATGTGCTCAATTACATAGGGGCCCAGGCTGTTGGAGATTATAACTATGTTGATATGGTTTTGCTGGGGACTGGGGCAGAAAACCAGATGTCAGGCAGGTACAAGTCAATATGGAGTGCCAGCAGGCTTGCAGGTGCTGCTCTGAAGTCAGGGTGGGGGGTTACCACTGGTCTGGCTGCTAGGCTGTGTTTGATTCTGCAGGCTAGTGTGCTATTTGGCAACTCCTCCACTGTGCAAGTCCACCTGCACCCTTCAAGATGAGGGGCCCCGTGTTGGACATCTGGAGTTGAGCCATTCTGATGTGCTTAAGCTCCGGGCAGCCTGATGTGCCTCAGCTCCAGGGTTGTGGGGTTTCAGGGAGTAATGTGAATATAGTAAAATGATGGTGGGGCATTAGGATGGACAGAGTCTGTGCTACTGGCCCCTATGGCAAGATGAACTCTAGCAGTAGATCTACTTTCAAGATGGCAGACACAGTGGCAGCCTCAGCCCCCGGAGTTGTAGGTTGCACAGCATGGTTCCCAATCTAGGGCAATGCAGCTGCATGACCTGCCAGCAACTTTCCAAACTGGATTCGGGGACTGCCAAGACTTGAAGGCTCTCCTGCGGCAAGGACTGCTGACATCTGTGATGGTAATGTGTACTATGGCAGGTCTCTGGTCTTTTACCTTTTCCCCACAAGAACAAGCAACACTCCTCACTCCAGGTGGATCCCAACGGAGCAGACGGAATGTATGGCAGAGGCAGGACACCCCGTTCCTCTCCCTATGGTGCTTTCCTGGACTTCAGCACTCCTCAGGAATTTTTCTGCTCCTTGGTACTTTCTAGCTTACCTCCTTAGTCACTCCAGTCAAAATATAGTTGTTTATTTACTGATTTAGGCCCCCCCTTTTAGAGAGAGGAGCACCAAGAACCACAGTTGGCCACTTTGCTGTTGGAGTGTTTTCCACCCTAGTAGAATCTTTCTTCTTTTCCTGAGAAGCAGGATCAGAAAATATTCGCAGCTGAGTACACTTTTTTCTATATGTGCACTAGAGACCTGTGGAGATACCACAATGCTCCAATTGATTTCAATTAAATATAAGAGTGCTTCATGGTACAATATCGTATCTTTAAAGTACAATGCAGAACCACCATGTTATTGCAGCTAGAAAAGCTTTATTTCAAATTATGGCTATAAAATCCTCGCAGGAAAAGAACTAGATCTTGTTTTTTTCATGTAACAAGATGATAAAATGGAATAACATTTGTATTAATTTTGGCTGAGGCTTACAAATAGGTAGCATCCCCATGCCTTCATTTCAAAATGACATGCTAGATCCTTAAGTAGGGCCTCCCAAGGAGGGGTCCAGAGCACATCTTGCCACTGTGAACTGAACCTTCACTATCAGTCTTTAAATAGTGTTGGCAAGTTGGAAGAATAAGGTTGTAACTTGGTTGTAACTCTCTCAAGAGAATTGCTATTCATTCTTTTTAACCCTGCCATCATGATGGAGGAGAGAAAAGCCTTCCTTTCACTTTTGGGTGAGACGAGTTTCAATATCAGTTTTCAAAGAGCTTAACTATTGTTTCAGAACCCTGCTCAAAAAACTTTCCTAAAGGTGAGAGCAGTGGTTGGCTGAATTCTCTGATGATACAGGAAGGGGTAGCAGCTCTTTGAGAAGCATCTGAAATATGTGGATAGGTTAGGGCTCCCCACTGGTGCACAATTGCTACAAAAGGGAGAGGAACAGCTTGGGCCCAATTTAAATTGACTCTTCCCAGAGTGGCACTTGGTGAAACTCCAAGATGGAGATGTGGAATAAACCAGACCACGTAGATGGACCACAGGAAACTGGGGACTGGTGAGAGACGAGTAAGACAAACAAATCCTTTGCCTGAATGAAAGTAATTAAATAAGTGAGAAGTCTCCAGTACTTCTGGAGGAAGGAATATACCACAAAAGAAAACAAATGACTCCAATTTAAAATATCTGCTATCCTAGATGAAATTCACTGAAAATTATTGTGCATTTTTTTTTTCAGTCATGGCCAATGTTTGCTGCCCTTCACCTCTCTCCCATCCCTTTCATCTTCAACATTGAAGGGGCCAGAGTTGTTCATAATGGGGGAGGAGGAGGAGAAAGAAGAAGGAAGAAGAAGGAAGATGTGGGCCCAAAGAGAGGCAATGCTCCAAGCTTTTTACCCTCAGTAGACCTTCCACTGTGCCTGGGGGGAAAGCTTTAATTTAAAATGTGCTTCAAAATGTTGAGTATTAAAAAGCATGGGCATTTTCACTTCTGAACTAAGTCTATTTTTTTTGTTTGTTTAAAAATGTTTATGATATGAATGTGATCAAAAAAGTCATGGGATCTCTTTAGCCAGGAACAGAAACGAAAGAGCCTAGAGAAAGGTTTGAGTGAGCAGTGGGAGAGGGATGGCAATTTTCTTTGATGGAAAAAAGAACTGTTTTCTTATCTTTCCTTGGGTCTTGTTGAAGCAACTGATTGCTTCATGTCTTTGACAAGGTTGTTTAAAGGGGCACATTTTTAGGGGCAGTTTAGGGCCTGGGCTTCCTGTGGAAAGGAAACAGGGCTACAGAGGACAACAAGAAAGCCTGAGAAAGTTTTAAGAATCTAGGTGTCCAGGATTTAGTTTCCATTCATTTCTGGTATTATATTACACTATGACATAGCCCACCTCTGATATGGCAGATATTGAATGAAACTCTAGTGTCCTTCTATAATCTCATTTTCCTGACTGGGGAATTACAAACAGGCTGTGATGCCTTCACCTCTGAATGGGCACCAGGAGGAAAGATCAGCTGCAGAAGGTGACAAGAAATCAGAGCCACAGGGGATGAGAAAACTATAGGCTCAGATAATCCCTGGTCCTGAAAATTATTTTATCAGTGGGAAATAGCTACTAGGTTTGCAGCATGCCAAAGATGAGAACTTAAGTATTTATAATCAAAAAGCTAAAGAAAGGGTGGCTCCTGTGGCTCAGTGAGCAGGGCGCCAGCCCCATATACCGAAGGTGGCGGCTTCAAGCCCAGCCTCGGCCGAACTGCAAAACAAAAAAATAGCCGGGCGCTGTGGCAGGCGCCTGTAGTCCCAGCTACTAGGGAGGCTGAGGCAAGAGAATCGCTTAAGCCCAAGAGCTGGAGGTTGCTTTGAGCAGTGTGACGCCACGGCACTCTACCCAGGGCAATAAAGT